>QFEF01002159.1:0-22764 GCA_003316035.1 Neoboletus subvelutipes
AATTCGTGTAATTATACACACGATAGGGTGTCTTTCCATGTCGTGGATATACCAGCTTACAATATGACACTAAGTACGAAGAAACTGTTCAAGTTGCTGTAGCAAGTGCTATAGCAAACCCAAGTACCGACCACACAAGTGTGAGAAAAAAATAGTACAATCCAGGCTCAGAGTGTGACGCATCTTCTAGTCTCAGGATACTTAGAACAATCAAACATTCACAAGGAGTAAAGTTGCCATAATTACACCAAGACAGTAAATTGTGATTACGACTGAACCACTTCATCAAGTAGAAACGACCAAAGAGCGTCCGGGCGCTTAAAATCATGGTGCACTATGTTCACTAACCAGCGTTTCTCCTGCACCTTGTCCAGTAATGCTCTCTGAGAGGACTCAGGGGCGTAGAAAGATGCCCACTCGGTCCACATTGAGAAAGCATCGTCCTGAAACGCCAAAAGATGTCTAAGAAGGTTGATTGTACTCGGTCGTGTCAGCGACCTCGCACCTTCCATGTAAGAAATGATTCTCGTTCAATAATCGTCGTTTGTACCACCTCTTGATCGGGAAATACTCCCCACGTCACGGCATTCCTTCCGTCCTCAGGAATATTAGTCCTGCATTCACCCTAAGGTACACTATGATCAGGCTATTAATTCCAGCTGAAAGCCACGCCCTACCTGGGAGTTTGCTGCAAAAAAATGGATCCAACCATTTCCTTCCTTTCCGATCTTTTGCTCAATCTGATGTACGACCTTCTCTTCCGCAAAAAACTCAACAAACCCTTTCTGAAAGACGTAACCACCTCTTGGGCCCCAGCCAAAGACTTCATCAGTAGAGTTGACATTATCGATTGCGGGCTGAGAGCAGACAGTCCATAGCCCTTGGCTGGTAAGTTTTTTCAAGTGCTCAAGGATTGTTCCAGATTCGGAAGACAGTGGCAAAGCAGAGAAAGGGGTGGAGGAGATATTAGAGTCAAGATGATCCAAGAAAAGCTTAGTCAGATCCTCCGTGCTGGTCGGATTACCCCAGTGGGATTGCACCGCATAGATCTAGGAAGACGTTCGAGTTGGGATGGATGAAGGACAACTGTGAGGGTCATACATTGATTCCCAAACCACCCCACTGATCTTGGGTGCCGAACGCGGGACTCTTGTAGTCACCAAACCGACCATTTGGGAACTCGTCCCAGGTCGCCGCATTGTTGAGTTCTCCACGTCCAGGAGGCTCCACGTCTAGTATCGGTTTACTTGTTAGTGCGTTCGCAGCGGTTGTGGTTGCAAGGCTCGGAGTAACCACCAAGTCTGAACTAGGAAGCGGGGGGCGAGTCGATAGCAAAGGAGAGTCCTTATCTCGGGGTTCATAATCAAGGAATAACTCTGGGAGAGTAAAATGACCTCACAGCAATGAGTTTATTTTTTGTGACCGGACTACCACCAGCCCACCCAAGATTTTCAAGGACAAGCTGAATACTCTTTTCAAGGTTGAGGGTGCAGAAATGAATACCAGAAATGAGGCCAGATCCGGTGATCCGCTGGATGATGTCAACGGCGAGACGAACGCCGTAGTCCTTGACAAGTTGATCGTCATGCTATCGAGGGACTAAATTAGCTTCCAGTATAGTCAATAGAACGACCCACCCGGATTGAATCCAAGTCGGCCATAACATGTGGCGGAACCTGCGCACCGCAGAGCTTGATGACTCTGAGGAAGGATGCGTATGTCTGTATGGGCATAACGCCAGGGATGATGGGTACAGTTATGCCTACATGTTATGAGGAAAGAGCCTCGCTGGTCTGGAAGGACCACCAACCTTTGCTTCGAACTTTCTGGGTCCATTCAATGAAACGGTCCGAGTCATAGAACAACTGTGTTACAATGAATTCTGCCCCGGCATCCACTTTCTGTTTGAGGATATCGATGGCGTCTTCTCCGTTGGTTTCACTTTCTGGGTGACCTTCTGGGTAAGCTATGAAAGTGGTGGGTTAGCATCGTTGCTGCGCCTATTTCAACACTAGGTCACGTTAATTACCCGCGACACCAATGCAAAAGTGAGACGAGTGTTCCTGTGAGGAACGTATATATTTGACCAGATCCAGTCCAGATGTGAACCGCGAATCAATCGGCGTCCAATGCTCCTGCCCGCGCAGAGGGTCTGCGTGGGAAGGATTAAGAGGTTGTATATCTAGTTCAAAATGAGAATGGCTGACCACCGCGCAGTGCTAGAATGTTCTGTATACCCCGCGCTTTCGCTTCCTGTGGATTTGGTTAGGTACGGGAGGGGGGAAGACCACTGACGTACGCGTAGAGCATCATCAACCATGCCGGGAAGCATGTTCGTGCAGGTCAGATGTAGGATGGTGTCGATGTCATACTCGGACTGCGTGAATCCGGCGAGATCGAGACTTCTGTCTTTTGTGGAGCCACCGGCACCCCATGTTACACTGATTGCAATGGGATGGAGTGCAGAGAGACGCGATATACGAGAGATGAGGTTGTCGAAACCCTGTCTAGTCTTCAATAGAAAAGGGTGGTAGGATCAGGCATGTAACGTACCTGATCTGTGCGGGGAGGGAAGAATTCGAATGTATAGAAGGGTCGGGTAGGGACGTGTGCGGCGATCTTGTCCGACAGTTTCATTGCAGCGCTCGACGAGTCTAATCAAGCGGTAGCGATCATAATGTAGCAAATATTACATAAACAACCCACTTCCAAACAAGGGTAAACCACTCCGTAGCGGACACGAACTCATATCGACTTGGACCGACACTGAGCATTGCAACGAGAGCAGAACCTGGAACCCCCCAACACGACACACCAAGACACCCACAATGGACACCTTGTCGACACCCGCAACCGCTGACTTCTCCTCGACACCCCCAAAGCGCACCAAGATCGTGTTGCTTGGTGACCAGAGTGTCGGCAAGACCAGTCTGATCACAAGGTCAGCCCCACGCCAAGACTGTTCCTCAAGTACTCGTGCTCATCTAGTCTACGCGCAGATTCATGTACGACACGTTCGACAACACCTATCAGGCTACGATTGGCATTGACTTCTTGAGCAAAACCATGTACCTCGAGGACCGCACCGTTCGGTTACAACTGTGGGACACTGCTGGACAGGTGAGTCGACACTCCAGGCTTTGGAATGTACTCATGAAGAATGGCCTACATCTGATAGGAACGGTTCCGTTCGCTAATACCATCATATATCCGCGATTCCTCCGTAGCAATAGTTGTATACGACATTACAAGTAAGTATCCCATGCGCTGACTCAGCTGCCATGACTTATCTCTATGTGTGCAGACCGGCAATCTTATCTGTCGACGTCAAAATGGATTGACGACGTGCGGTCAGAGCGTGGAAACGATGTCATCATCGTCCTGGTCGGTAACAAGGCTGACCTTTCAGAAAAGCGGTCCGTCCTGCATACTCCCTGCGTTGCGAAACGCATGCCTAATCTCTTCCACTATTCCAGTCAAGTTACGGTTGAGGAGGCAACTCAGAAGGCAACGCAAATGAACATCATGTTTATGGAGACTTCGGCCAAAGCTGGTCATAACGTCAAGTCGTTATTCAAGAAAATAGCCATGTCGCTACCTGGTATGGATAACAATGTGCAAGCAGACGCACAGAACACAAGTATGTATTCTGCTTGGGGTTATCCTAATCGGCCCTGAATGGAGGCATTCCAGAAATTGACGTAACAACCGCTCAAACACCTACAGTCCCGGAGGCTTCACAGTGCAATTGTTGATCAATGTATCCCTCGCCCTCCCTCTCCCCCTCCTGTGACATTATATACCACGATTTTGTTTCCGACATATCAATCGTCTGCTACAATTCATCGATGGGGGTTTCCCAAATGCTACCAATTGCTTTGATCTGTCTGCTAACCACGGTTCATAGTGTTACCTGCACCTCTTGGATGAGTGTCTTCGTATTGGGCCCATTGTTCATCCTTATGGCGTTTCTCTTCTGCTTTCACTTCTCCCAGTGTTGTCCCATCCATTTCCGAATTTGTAGCGAGCTCCTCAGACGATGTGAGTTTGGCTTCGGACTGGGAACTGCATAGACGGATCAATCAAGTACAAGTGTTCTCGCAGTGTGGCTTACGCTCCGGTGGAAAGGATACCCCCGCGCCGTCGCTCTATTTCCAAGTATTCGTCGATAGTCATGGTTGGTAGACGGTGGTCAGGCCCAAAAACTTGTGCATACAGGCGAGTACGGTCCGGCACGCTTGCAGGCAAAATGGTAAAGGGCCTCAACGGCTGCAGAAATGATCAGCAGTTTACAACCATCCTTATTGGCGCCCACCTTCCCATGTGAGTCCAATAGGGATCCTCTGTTGGGGAGTTCGGGGGCAGCATCAACTTTCCACATGTCCTCCTGGTCTTTTATCGTATCCCGTCGTCTGTCCGCTGGTGGCTTCGGCAGTGGGGGCGGGGGCGGAGCATTGCGCAGTAACTGGATCTCTTGGTCCACACATTCAAGTTGTGCACACGCGTGGGCATAGAAGAGTCTGAGAAGAAGCAATGTAGCTTCTCTGAGGACATTCTCGGTTTCGGAATCTTCAGCATCGTCTTCCGAAGGGAGAAGCAGGGATGCTACGAGGTCGAAGTCGCTGAACGAGCGGTCTTCGGAAACCAGCTGTCGCCGACGTCCCCTAATTACTTCTATACGAGTTCGGAGATCCTTCTCGGCTTTGTATTGTCTGATTTTGACTTCCCTGCGCTTCGCAGCGTCTCTGATAGAGGACGGTTGCTGACCATACAGGACACGCTCGGTTTCCGGTACGATGTCGTATGCTTCAAGGCTAGTAACATACATGATCAGATGACGCTAGTAGTGGCATCAACAACGTGCTTGAAATCCGCCAATTCTCGGACCCACCTGCACTTGCGTCAGGTTACTCATGCGATCATCCCTCTCGGTGGTTCTGACTCGGTTCTGCACCTCTGTACGGATAAATGGGAGAGATAGATACACGAGATCTGGAGTGGAGAAGTCGTCGAGTATTTCATTTGAGCTGAATAATGATAGATTGGCGACTTGGGAGGTCAGCTGAGTGAGATCAGAAAGAGTGTCTTGGATGAGTTCCTGGAAGTGGTCGTATCAGCCAGATACAATCGTAAGTTGGCCCGACGCATGCCTGAGATTCATCGTTGATGGTAGGTAAGCTGGAAGCTCTGGCGGCCTTGTTCAGGGCCCTCGCGTACAGAGCTGGGAGTGATAGCGAACCAGACATGATGTGTCAGGGTCCCACTGGGATTTCCAATCATGCACCAAAGGACGTGCACTCGGGGGCCACACTCAAGCCGGTCCCACATGAACTTGCAAGACGACCGCCCAAACAGACCTCGTTCGCACTCGCAGGACTACTTTTCGCGCAAGCGAAACCTCAAGGAGCTCCTACACCTCAAGGACGACGATTCGGGATACATCGAAGGCAAGGTTTTCATGATATGGCCGCCCCGAAACGGGCTACACCGCATTAATCTCGAGGTTGCGGAAGACTCTGCTCTCTACCGTTTCGAACTGGAGGTTCCTCACAGAGATGGTATTACATTTCGACCACATGAACGCATCTGTCTCGCTCTCAAAGGGATGAGGGCTGGTCAGCGCAATGAATCCAGCGCCCCACATTACTTTCCAATCGTCCTCCGGTTTCCCGATGGTGTCGTCTTAAAGTATTTGAGTGGCACTAATGCAGGTAAAGTCGTTGACACATGGGTGGGTAAGTGCATCCACAGCGAGACTGGCAACCGTAAACTAATGTCTGTTTGGAGCCTACAGGAAACACAGACGAATGGTATAATCCCGGCGTGAGTCGCACCGTCTCAGATGCGGTCACAATTGACGCGTCTGACATCCATCGTGGTCCCGTCCCGACAACAACCTACCCGCCCATGCCGACCCCCCCACGAGGAGATGTCACCAGTTGTCACGGCGAGGGTGTCAAAGTGGATCAACCATTCCCAGCGTTGATTGCAGTCGCAGACAGTGCAGCCACTGCTCAGTTGATGCGACAGGCTCAGCAGCCTAGCACCGAAAGACGCGGTCGCTCTTCGAAAGCGAGAGCACGAAAGAAACGAAAACTGCACAAGGAGAAGGAGTTGATATCCCCTATCCAACTGACAGATGACACAGATGGACTACCTATGGCTGATGTCGCTATGTCTTGCCACAAACGACCCCAAATTTCGATTGACGGTTCTTTGACTTGTGTGTCCGACAGTCATCCAAAGCTCCGTCAGGTTGGTGGGCATACCAACAGAGAAGCCTCTATCCGGGAGGACGGCGTGATCGACCTTTCGCGCGAAAACCACCATATCAATACGATGGCCGTCCCTGGAGAAGCTGGCGGCCCTGACCTCCGACTGACGGCAGGTGTTCGCACAGAAAGGGTTCGTCACTCGATCCACATATTGCTGGGTGCTAATATCAAACTGTAAATGCTAGGGGGACAATTTCACTGCCCTCAGTGACCTTCAAAAATGTCATTCCATGATCAATGTCATCGGAATCGTGACCTCCGTGAACCCGGAAAGAAGGACGACGACAAATGGTTGGTCAATCACACATTCGATGTATCTGGCGTGGATCATCCCATTTCTTCTAGAATGGGGTCGCTCGTTTACCCTCGTCGATCCGTCCATAGTCAATTCACCACAGCAGAATATCAATGTGAACTGTTTTCAAAAAAAGTATCTGGAGTGGCTACCTCAAGTGCAGAGGGATGACATTGTTATTCTACGTAAACTTAAGGTTCGGCAATGATACCATCTAAGCGGATTGTGTCGATTTACAATGACCTCACACACCATAGGTTGTCGAGTTCCGTGGCTCCGTGACAGCTACGGGCTACGGTGACAAGTTGCGTTGGGCTGTTTACGATCCACTCGGACATTCTACACGACCTCCCAACAAAGGGACCGCTCCTGAGAAAGAACCAATTGACGATGGGATGGGTTACGAATACTCTCCATACTGGGAACCGTTTCAGGATAGCATTGAACTTGAATATTGTCGGCAAATTTGGGAATGGTGGAAGGCTAAGCGCGAACTTGAAGGGCAGAACGTATCTACAGTGGAGTTCTCAGGACGTCCATGCAAGCGGCATCTACTGATTTCTGAGGCCTCGCCCAATCTCCCTCCTAGTGGTTTCTTCAATTGTACTGTCGAGGTGAGTAAATAATATCCTAGTCGAGCTCATTCTCAATATTTCGTTGGAAGGTGCTACAAAAATTCAACAACCACGGCGGTGCGACCACGGTCTACGTCACAGACTATACGACCAACGCTTTAGTTCGCACCGTGCAAGCTACTTGGTGCGCACCCGAGTTGTCCGACCGCGTGTTGCAGTGCAGTATGTGGGATGACGCAAGGAGCATCGCACAGATGATGAATCCCGGCGAATATTGGTACTTGCACAATGTCCGGGCGAAGTGGAATCCTAGTAATTATATGGAAGCCACGATGCAGCTCGCGGAAAAGGTTGCTCAACTAGATGAGACGAAACTCGAAGTGCAGCCACATCTCAGAGCTCTTCTAGCGTCAGTATATCATGATGTGATGTTGGAACAAACTGACCTCTTCCTCAGGAGAAAAAAAGAATTCGAGTTGGATAAATCCAGCCTTACATCGGGGTCGGCATCATTGTATATTTTCCCGGAAATGCTCCTTCAAGATGTGGATGGAAGCACGAGCTTCCTCACTTGCATTGTCGAGGTATTCCATTTCCTCAGCGATTATTTGCATGCCCACCGTATTCTTGGTAGCTGCTTTACATCGACCTCAACTCGCGTGACGGACATTTGATATATGTCACCGACTACACATACAATCCTGACTTGCCAACCACTGTCTCAACAGCCGATTGGGCGCACAATCTTGAACATCGCGTGGTGAAGATAAAGTTGGACGATACTCAAGCCAAGATTTCATTGGACCTCAGGCCTGGTTCCATGTACATCATCCACAACCTGCGTATCAAACGCTTGAATGTATGTGGTGGTATACATGGGTGCTTGGGTGGGGAAGATACACTTATCGTTTCCTTACACGAGTCGTCAAGTCACCATGCCCAAACGTTGCAGAGGTCTGTACATTTCTAACGATTCATCTGACTCTGCTCAGATATCCATGTAGGAACAAGGAAAAATGGAGAAGAGAAAATATATTGAATGTTCTGACGACGCTGCCAAATGGGTCGCATGGAGAGACCAACGGACTGCTCAAACAATCATCGACTATTCTAGATAACACCACTTTACAAGAAGTGCTCGCAACGCCTGCTCCAAGCACGTTTAGAGTGTTAGCTCGCACAATGGATTTCTTTCCCTTCTCGCTGGAGGACGCGTGTGTCTTACGATGCACCAAATGTGAGTCAAGGTGAACGTTTCGGGTTCTCGGGTACCTATGGATGTTCATGCTATTTTTAGCCCCCCGCCTTCCTTCAAACGATGCCCACGTTGTGATGACATGATGGAAACACACTGCAAGTGGTTTTACCGCTTGTATATTCTGCTTCAAGACGAGAAAGGCAGCGAACTCATCGTGTCTCTATCGGGGAGAGAGGTGTGTGTATTCTTTATTGTGGGTGTAAAATCAACGTAATATTGTGACGTTTGCGTATCAGTGCATGTTGTTGCAAGACGTCGATCCAACCGACTTTCGTTGTGATCCAGAGGCATTTAGTGGGTTCCTGGCGAAACTCAATCCCATTTTGGGTAACTTGGGAGACGTCCATGCGGCTTGGTCAAGAAACGAGCATAAAGTTATCCAATCGCCACTCATGATATTCACGCTTGAAAGTTGGAATGTTGGCGACGAGATAGGATACAGTCTCCTTGATTGTATCCCCGCATGAGGGAGACGTCACACTCAACTCGCGTCGGTCTATCATTTGTGCACCATGCCATGGCACCGAAGATTTACGTGGGGATGTAATGTAGCATAGTACGACCTATTATGTAGATATAGCAAAGTAATCGAGAGGATAGACATCAGTAGATCGAAGTGTTTATTTATTTTACCTCAATTTTGTGACAAGCGAATCCCAGATTTGATCACTTTCAGTTTGGACAGCTTGCAACTGCGCTCGAAAGCCTTGCACCTCGGCTTGTTCTTCAAAGTTCGAATCGCCCTAGCGGGTGCGCACCAGTCTGACCATTCGAGCGTTTCCGTCTCTTTCAACACCTTGCCCACTTGCCATTTACATACTTCTTGACCATACGACAGACGAAAACTACATGCACTCTGGGTAGGCATGGATCATGATGATGGGTTAGAAAGAGAAAAATTGGACATTCTAATTTTTGGGAGCACAGTCATGCACAGGGTCGATTGGTCGACCTATCTTTCAATTTCCGACTCCGACTCGGCAAAACGGCAGGTCCAAACAAGTGTGGCCATATCGTTAGGGTCCGTACATACAAAGTGTAGTAAAATGTACACTACCATTTTTGGGCAAAATCCTGACTCCGACCGGCAACCCCTTGGGAGCTTCTCGGCTCACCCCAACCCCTCCACATGACCAATCTGCCCTTGCTATGACGATGCTACCCAATCTTTCGTATAGTACAGAAGCTCACGTGACCACAAACACAGCGTGACGGTGTGACTGTTCTGTGACGAACGCGTTCTGACGGCCCACAGGACGCGACGTGCAGGCGAATTACTGCTATCACTACTTTGAACATGTCTCTGCCAGTCGTCAAGGTAAATGTCAACTATGACGAGGAGCTGGGTGCGTGTAATATTACTATTAATCACCGCCTACTCATCCGTCGCAGATAAAATACGAAACTTCCTTTCAACTTATGTCAGTCATAACAAGGACTTGGATCGAGATTTCGCAAATATTGCACTGAACGACGACGAAGATGAAGATCACGATGGCTCCAGGACAAAGGGGCTTAAGTATATGCAGCAGCTGGTATGCTTTCCTTAGCACAAAATCTCCCCCCATTTTGATGTCTGGTATTCAAGCAACGAATAACAAATCGTGAACAGCAGATGCTAACCATTGACCTCGAAGACATCCATCAGGCGAGAATCTGAGCATTCGTTTATCGTTCATGTATCTCAACGTTATCTTCTACTTAAGCACGAGAAAACCGTTTCCGAACTTGTGGCTCGTATCCAAAACAATACCCGGCGCTATGTCCAGCTGTTCTGTGAAGCCATTGACAAGCTGCTTCCAACTCCAACCAAGGATATAAGTGAACATGACGAGGTTATCGATGTTATCCTCCACCAGCGACGTGAGCGGAACGAGCAAACTGAAGGAGTTCAGGAAGGTTTTCCCGATCATCTCTTGCGGCGGTAGTGCGTATCATCGTCGCCGTATGGCGTGCACCGTGCTGATTATTGCTTTAGTAATATCTACTTTCAGCCTCTGCGATCTGACATTGCGCTGGCAGTCCGTGACGTCAAAGGCGCTCACCTAGGACGGCTGATTACTGTCCGCGGGATTGTCACTCGGGTTTCAGAAGTCAAACCTCTCCTTCTCGTGAACGCCTACACGTGTGACATGTGTGGATCGGAAACGTTTCAACAAATCTCGAGCAAGACGTTCTCCCCAATCACGGACTGTCAGAACGAGAACGAGTGCAAAAAGAACGGTATCCGTGGGTCTCTACACATGCAGACGCGCGCCTGTCGCTTCAGCCCATTCCAGGAAGTCAAAATCCAGGAAATGGTTTGTTCCCCTTCTTTAGTGCTTTCGTTTCTTTTCTCAAGATTTTACAGGCGGACCAAGTCCCGGTCGGTCACATTCCTAGATCAATGACAGTCTACGTGAACGGGAACCTCGTTCGCATGATGAATCCCGGAGATGTGGTTCATCTTGGAGGCGTTTTTCTTCCCATACCATACACCGGATACCAAGCCGTTCGAGCAGGGTTACTCACCGATACATACTTGGAAGTGCAACATATCCATCAGCTGAAGAAGCAGTACAGCGACATGGAAATGACACCACAGATACAGGCACAGATCGCTGATATGCAACGGGACCCTGCGTTATATAACAAACTCGCCCAAAGCATCGCTCCAGAGATTTATGGGCACCAAGACGTGAAGAAGGCACTCCTCCTACTGCTAGTAGGGGGGGTCACGAAAACCATGGGCGACGGAATGAAGATTCGTGGTGACATTAACATCTGTCTCATGGGTGACCCCGGTGTTGCCAAGTCACAGCTTCTCAAATACATTTCAAAGGTTGCCCCACGCGGTGTATACACTACAGGGAAGGGTTCTTCCGGCGTCGGTCTCACAGCTGCTGTTATGCGAGACCCGGTCACGGATGAAATGGTTCTTGGTAGGTGACTTCCCCTTGATAGACGGTCTGCGTACTTACAAGAATGAGTCCAGAGGGGGGTGCTCTTGTGCTGGCTGACAATGGCATCTGTTGTATTGATGAGTTCGACAAAATGGAAGAAACCGATAGAACCGCCATCCACGAAGTGATGGAACAACAAACGATTTCCATCTCCAAAGCCGGTATTTCCACCACTCTTAACGCTCGAACATCTGTTCTCGCCGCTGCGAATCCACTCTATGGACGCTACAACCCGAAAGTATCTCCTGTGGAAAACATTAACTTGCCTGCGGCGCTCCTGTCACGTTTTGACCTCCTCTTCTTGATTCTCGACAAGCCAACACGCGAAGATGACGAGCGGTTGGCTCAGCATATCACTCACGTGCACATGCACAACACTCACCCCAAACTTGAGTACGATATCATTGATCCGTCCTTGATGAGGTTAGCGTTCTTGACATCGTTCCATCATATATGTTGACATCACTGATGCACGGAAACAGACATTATATTGCACAGGCACGCCTCAAGCGCCCTGTTGTCCCGCCTACAGTCTCGAATTATATCGTAGACTCTTACGTGCGTTTGCGCAAGCTCTCGAAAGAGGAGGCAGCACAGAAGAAATCGCATACTTACACATCAGCACGTACGTTGCTTGGCGTGCTCCGCCTTGCTCAAGCACTTGCGCGTCTCCGATTCGCAGACATCGTGGAACATGGTGACGTCGACGAGGCTCTGCGTCTGATGGAATGCAGCAAGGAGAGTCTCGAAGACGATGCAGATAGGGAGTATGAACCTGACCGATCGATTATCAGTCAGATCTTTCGACTTATCAAGAATATGGCTGGGGAAGGTGGGGGAAAGCGAGGAAAGAGACAGCGCAGGTTCGGCAAAGGACCTGGGGGCGGACGCGATATGGATGTCGATTCGAGTGAAGACGACAACGGCGGAGAATTGGCCCTGATTGACGTGCGATCCAGGGTGCTGGGTGCTGGGTATACTGAGGCGCAGCTCAATGACACCATCACTGAAGTAAGTTGGCGTTTCCTGTCTCATACTGTGTGCCATTCACCGTCTCCCTCTGTAGTATGAATCCATAGACGTTTGGGCACGCGTGGCGAATAGATCGAAGCTGCGTTTCATCAACGTCTGATGAAAAATGTTTTGTTCCTCTCGTTTCTGTGCTGTGCTTTCAATTGTACCGTCACTTTGTAGCCATTCCCTCTGGTTGATATATGCGGATACGTCCGTAAATATAACACTAAATGTACGACCGAACTTCGTCGGCAGGAACCTTGTTTACAAATGCACCTAGTCTATCTAGCCTTAGTATGAGTTGGATTTATGCAGCAAGAAACTTGCACGGGGAAAAAAACGCGACCACACAGCCACAATTCTCCCCCCCCAGTGACCTTGTAAACAAGGTAACATCGCACTATCCTGAGTGCTCTTGTGAAGCATGTTCCCAACTGGACCCACTGCCACTCCCAGGACTCGCTGACCCCTCCTCACGCAGTTGAGAATCGTCTCGATATATCGGCGTTGGCTCTGTGGAGGCAGGGTCATCGTCGTTCAAAAATTCGGAATGAAAACCCAGCCCTGCCTCTTGATGATCATCGAAGGATCGGCCAGGATGGAGCATAGTTCGTTCGTCTGCATCTTCGTCGTCATCAGATACTTCCCCGAACGCGTCATACAGTTCCTTTGCCCTTGGTCTCGGGCGTGGACCGCTTCCAGAAACAGAACTCATCGGAAGGTCGCCACCAGCAAGGGCCGAGTACGCGGCGTGGCGTCTTGCGCGTCTCTTCCAGAAGAAGATGCACGCGCCAACAACAAAGAGGATCACAGCGCTGATAGCGACAAAGAACCACTTGGAGTTGGAGACAAGGTTAGACATGTCGGAGAACCAGCCTTCGTCAGGAGTGGGGATCATGCTGGGTGTCGGAGATGATCCCGGGAAGGCGGGACGGTCAGCCTCGCCTTCTGCCGTGCCGTGATCGCTCGGGAGGCCCGACGTGGGTTTAGGGTATGATTTAGTAGAAGAAGGGGTGGGGACTTCAACTGACTCTGATTCTTCGGAAGATGGGAGGGTTGCATCGTTGGTAGGGAGGACGTATATCTGGGCTTGAGCAGGATCAATGGTGGAACCCCAGAGCATAAGTCGCCAACCATGGAACGTTCCATTGTAGTTTGTGTCTGACTGATCGGATACCCTGATAGTCCAGTCGCCAACCGAGTTCTCACCCCTTTTGCTGGAGTGAACGACTGAGTTCCGAAGAAAAAAGGGAACCTACCAGTGCTTGACAGTCATGAACCGCCAGCCTTTGAATCCAGTAGTCGCATGATCTTGCTTGCGCACTGCAGCCAAGATACTCTTTATGCCGTTGGGGCTGACGAGTTCCACTTCCACGTCACCTCGCTTAGAATGGGAAATCCAAACGGTAATGGTTACTTGTTCGAGCCCTTCAAAGTTATGCTCGAGTAGTATATCGTTTGTGACAGTGAACGTGCTCTTAACCCCGCCTGGCGGGATGGGCACACCTCCAGTCATGGTGCCTTCTGGGTCTGATAAGGAACCGTTATTGAGCTGAATCGCGGATGGATGGAACCAGGCTTGGGGCTTGACGAGATCCCAGCTCTGTGCAGCTGTGACAAACGCATACGCATTGAGCTGGCCGTAGCCGTACTTGTAACTAAATGGCCTGCCCGAAGCTGTTCTTTCCCAGTCCGGGTCTTCGGGGTTAATCATTTGGGCCGATTGAACGCAAAGATGCTGGATGTCGCGCCAAGTAAGGTCGGGTCTTGTGGGGTGGTGTTAGACAGATAAGAGGACGTGAGGAGAGACTGACCGGACTTGTAGAGCAAGGGAAAAGACACCTGCTGCGTTTGGCGCAGCAGCAGAAGTGCCACCATGGTTGGATGAACAGGCGTTTTCACCCACGTCGGTAGTAACCTGGTAAAGGATGAGAGAATATGAGAGGAGAGGAAAGCATGTACGGACGATGTGCTTTCCACTGCCTGAGCTGTAGGCAACCACCAAGTTAGCTGCACAAGGTTCTGAGTAGTAAGGGTGGAGGCCCTTGTAGTCTACGGCTGAAACCGTGACGGAATAGATGCTGTTGGTATAGCCGTCGAAATTGCACTGATCACCAGACATAGCGCCATTGCCACTGGCGAATACATATATGGAACCTTTACCATGTCTGCCATTCTGTACGCCGTTGAGAAAGGCCTTGTGAATGATGTAGCTTGGAGCTTCCATGGACTTGCCGTCATCTGGGGGACCCCAGCTGCAGGAGTAAATGTCGACATCATGAAAGCCGTAATTAAGTGCTGCGACTTCGTCAACATCCGTGATTGGACCGGAGAGGATGCGCACGCCAGCCACCTTTGCTTCATAGGCGAGGCCGATGCCGCAGACGTCATTCTTCACAGCTGCGATCTGTCCGGCGCAGCGGGTGCCGTGGTGGTCGTCGGAAAGGATCGGTTTTGGGAGAGGAGTGTGATCGTTGAAGTCGTAGGAATGCTCGGCGTCCTGGGAGCAATGAGGAGTGATTCAAGTGCCAAGGGCAGGGAGACGTACAAAATTGCCGGCGAGGTCCTTGCTTTCGTAGTCGAGGCCATCGTCAACGACGGATGTGATGACGCCCTGACCGGTGATGCCGATTTCCCAGAGACCGGTGACATTCATCATGTGTTCGGGGAATTCATCGTTGACGATGTGCCATTGCTGTGTAAAGAGAGGATCTGTGACGCCGAGACGGGCACTAATGGCGGCAGCGGAGTCGGGAGGAATGGGAGGTGGGGCACGTTTTGTTCGCTGGCGTGGGAGCTGGCGCTCGAGGAGATTGATGGCGGAGAGGAAGCGGCGGGTACGGTCATCGCGGGTATGGAGGGCCGCGTGTGTGCGGAGGGCGTCGTAGCGGGCAAGGACAGGATGGCGATGTGGCGGAGGGTGTTTTGGGGCGCGAAGGAGCCATGCGTTGGGGAGCTCACCGACCTGACCAACAAGCTCGAGGCCAAGGCCGAGTTCGGTGACGCACTCGTCGACGGAGGGTGCGGAGGGGGCGGGATGGTGATCGAGAAGGAAGTAGTCGAACGTCGTATGGTCACGCTTGGCGGGGACGGTGAGGGCGGGGACGAGCGGGGAGAGGAGGATGAGGGCGAGGACGAGCAGGTGTCGACGTGCCATCGGTCTGTTGCAAAAGGCGGGGATCACGTGCGTCTCAATGGCCTGTAGAGTTGCCTCTTTCGGAGTCTGTCCTTACGAACAATGCCCGTCGCGAGGAAGCGCGCGCGTCGGTCGCTGTCCCGCGTACCAGACAGCGACGACGACCGTACACCACCCCCGCCCCCTCGCTGGACATCTCCAGAACATCCCGTTCTCCATGTCCCAGCCGAGCACGAGTTCCCAGAGGGGCCTGACCTTCAGATCATCGGCGAGACAGACCTCCTTGACAACGACCGCGACGACGACGTCCCTGTCCGTGTTCTTACCGACTTTTCCATATACGACCACACCACTCTCCAGCTCGTCCCCGTCGCTCGCCTCCTTGAGCTCTCTCTCAACCCGCGTCTGTCCTTCTCTGCCTCCGGCTGCGTCAAGGCTTGGGTAGACAATGATGACGAAGATGACGACGACGACGACGACGACGACGATCAAGACCAAGAGGACGTAGACCAAGTACATGAAAATAGTGACGACGACTCGACTGCCGAGGACCGCATACAACGCGTCAAGCTCGCCCCCATAAAGAGGTTCTCCCTTCACGACCTCAAAAGGTGCCACCGCCGTCTCGACAGGTGCCCATTCTCTCTCTGCGCCCGTATTCTCCCTCATCGTCTACAGCAACATCTACATTCTCACCCAGCACGCTTGGTACATCCTCGACATTCCCTCGCCACTTTACAGCCCTTTTTATACCAGCTTTTGGCTCAAACACCGCGTCCTCCACCTCGTCGTCTCCTCCGCCCTATCTCATCCCAGGCTTAGCTACGATGACTTTATTCGCTCGCTTGATGTCTCTTCTGTCTCCGATGACGAGACTGCAGTCTCCCTCAAAATCCTTGGCAGGAGCATCACAAAAGACGATGTTGAATCAGACGATGTCGTATGTCTTTTCCATATCTTGCTTTCTTTCCTCACATTTCGTCCCCAGATACCATACTTGCTGGCCGTTCTCGACGACCTCCAGGTAAATGAGCACATCGACATCCGTCGCACCCCTTTGTTCCGCACCCTCCTTGGTCATCAGCTCTCATACGAGTTCGAACCCGAGCTCAAATCATCCAGCTCATCCCGCCCCCGCCCCCAGTCGCGCGTCTCCTCGGGTGACCTGGAACTTCAGGTCCTCGAACACCGCAACCCAACTGTCGTCACCACCGTCGTTGCTCGCGTCACAAATTTACTTTTCGAACAAAACATAAAGCTTGCGAACATCCCTATCCAGGATGACATTGATATGGATGAGTTGCAGCCCACCCACGCCTCTCTCGTCCACCTCGCGAACCCCAATTCTGTCAAATGGGGCCTTCCCACAGATCATCCGGGTTATTACCAATCCGTTTGCGTCGACGGTGTTGTTTATTCTGTGCGTTTGTCAGTTCTTCCACCTCCCCTCTTCTTTATCGCGCCTTTAGATTGGCGATACCGTTATGGTCGAGCCTGGCATAGATGAGAACAAAGCGCGCGCAAAGAGCTACACCCATGAGCCTGCCCAGTCACCCAATTCACTTGCCAACTCTCGCTGGTAAGCTGGCCACTCTTACTCAGTCCATCTTAAAACTTAGTACACCCCAGGTTCTGCCGAATATGCTATCTTTTCGAGGACGAGCGAGGCCACAAAATGTTCCACGGCCAGTGGCTCACCCACAGCTCAAAGACTCTTCTTCAGGAGCTCGGTCATTCGCAGTCTCTCTATTTAATGTTAACAGACTGCGAAGATATTCACATTGACGCAATATCACAAAAGTGCAACGTCCGTGAGCTTGATCCAGATGCCCCCGAGCCAGTTGATGGGAATGCATCGGAAGAGAACGACTTCTTCACCGGGTATGAATTTTACACCTTCATCTACTCGTCCTCTAACGCCGCAGTCAAGTTTGTTGTACAACAATGCAGACGCTTCCTTCGTCTCGCTTTCCGAGGAACAAACAATCTGCGCCTTTGCTCACTGTGACACCCATCAACAGTGTCTCTCTTGTGGTTTCCAGGCAATGAAATCGAGCCTCGCTCATCCTCGTCCTCTTCCTGGTGGGGGATTCGCGCAACACCAATTTTCGTACCACCTCCACGATTTCGTCTACATCAAGCGTAAACAAACACACTCCGTCTACAGAATCGGTCAGATAATAAAGCTAAAGGCAATGAGGGTTCCGATCGAAGTGACAGTTCAGCTGTTCGGAAGGTACGACGACATAGTGAGAAAGGTGAAGTTGGAAGACAAGCACCGTTTATTACCATCTGATGACGTGAGTCCTTCTCCTTAGACGACAGTTGTGTTCGCTGATCATCCATGCAGCGTAGGCTTTTCAAAACCGACGAGGTAAAGATTGTGCACGATGAAGATCTGCAGGGCGAATGTTACGTAGTTCATGAACGTGACACTGATGCAATCGACGAGTGGGTGAAACACGATGATCACTACTATGTCAATCAACAAGTCTGCTCGCTGAAACCGAAGTCCCTTGACGATCTCCAAGATTGGCCGAAAAGCGAATTCAAATCCTGCAAAAGGTGTCATGAGGCAAGGGAAGAACTTTTGGAACGGCAGAGTCTACTCCTCAAAAGACATGGTCGTCTGCGTGGATTGGAATTGTTCAGTGGTAAGACTTTGTTTGCACTCATGCCTACCGTAATATTAACCTTGGATTGTAGGAGCTGGTGGCCTTGGGACCGGTTTTGAATTGTCCGGCTTTATAGACACTCGATGGGCGATTGAATTTTCGCCCAGTGCAGCACGAACCTACCAGTAACACTGAGTTTGCACTTTATCCCTCTAGGACTCACGGTTGTCTTATGCAGGCGCAATCATCCGAAGACGATTGTTTACAATCAATGTACTAATCTGTGCCTACAGCACGCAATCGATACCCTAGAAAGCAAGAAACCAAAACCGCTACTTTCATTAGACGATAAGAAACCACTACCTCCCATGCCAAAGCCGGGTGATGTGGACTTTATCTATGGTGGTTCGTGATCCTGGTTATTTTCGTGCTTGGGCATGAATAAAAAGAGATTGCTAGGTCCTCCATGCCAGAGCTTTTCTCTTATGAATCACAACAAGGTGAGGTGAATAATACATGAGATGTACCTTACCTGACAACTTGTTTTAACAGAAAGATTTCGATATACGGTACGTGGTCGCTTCTCCCACCAACCATCGGTGGTCTCACGTGTTGCTATATAGGAGTACTCTGGTGTGCAATATGCTAGCTTTCGTCGAGTTTTACCGGCCGATGTATATGGTCCTCGAAAACGTTTTCGGGATTTTGTGTCACAACCAAAAGACCACTTCGAGGAGGAATGGCATACAATTTGCAGTTGTGAAATTTATCCAGCGTGCTTTGGCATCCATCGGGTATGCTGGTCTTTTGTCTTCTGTCCATCCGGATGCCGTTTGACAACTTTCAGATACCAATCCAAATTTGCTGTCCTCCAGGCTGCTCAGTATGGTGCACCTCAAGGCCGCAAGCGAGTCATCTTTTGGGGAGCACGTCGTGACGTATTGATGCCAGAATGGCCAATTCCTACACACTGCTCGCCAATAAAATTGATTCGGGTTGTACTACCAACGGGTTCTATTTTACTTCCTATCATACGGAATACATGTGAAGGCGGCTTAGACGACGATCGGTCCGCGCCGCTACATTTTGTCACTATCAACGAAGCAATCGGAGACTTGGCAAGTGTTCATTGACAAATGTGGTCTGTATGTCGTTCTCAGACTAATGGTGTTGTTACTAGCCCCCTTTTGACTGGTCTGTGCTTTCGCGCACGTGGATCGTTCGTGACTGAGAGCTATTGTATCCAGGATTAATCCACATGTCACCATGAAGCCTACAGCGCAGGACAGGAGGGAAGCCCGAGAGCGCAAGGATGTCCTTAAGATCCCAGCCTATTGCCCCATCGAAGTTTCCAAGCCTCCTTATGTTGGCTTCACACAACCACGCAAATATAGCTCCGAACCACTGACACGGTATCAAAAGTGGATGCGTCAACGCCGAGACGGAAACATCAATCAAGTCTTGAAATATCATTACACAAAGCGATGGCGTTCCAGCATAGCAGAACGGTAAATACCTGACATTCACAGGTTGCACTGATTGTTCATTTTCCCCAGTGTCTGTGCCGTACCGCTTGTCCCTGGAGCTAATCAGTTCAGTAAGTCGATGGCTATACTGTTAGGTGGACGTTCAGTCCGATACCTTCCAGGTCTGCCAGCAAAACTGCGGATGGAACTTGCAAAACGAAAGCAGGCAGAGACGAAGTATGCATGTACGTATTGAACATCTCGGTCGCTGCTTCTGCTCCATCTCTTCGCAGCTCTTTATAAGCGCCTGGATGCTGACCATGTGTTCGCAACTGCGTTGACCACTGTCGCACCAAACAATAAGGGTGGTACGGTCCTCCACCCGTCCGTGAGTGCTCGTCTGCTGGAAGAAGACGACAGGTGATATAACGAGTTCTTAGCAAAAACGAATTATCAGCGTTCAAGAATGCGCTCGAGCGCAAGGATTCCCTGACCACTATGAATTCTTGTCCGCTAATGATGCTCCCAGGAAGATTGTAGCAGATGTATGTGTCCGTTTCTGTGCATCGTGCTGCTTTGCTTAAATATCAACTGTCTAGCAATTTCGCCAGATTGGTAATGCTGTCCCTATTCCTCTAGCTTACGCTCTGGGTAAATCACTTGGGCAGACGCTGTTTAAAATGTGGGACGAGAAGGACAGAGAAGGGAGTCCGGAGGTGTGAAGTCGATGTATTATTTTCCATATCAATGTTATTCCTAGTGTACATTGCAATGCCTGCAACACAAACGACGATGTCCAAGTCATGTACCACGCGTTTCAGAACACCCGAAATCGGTGGAGTGCGTAACAAAGGGATGGAATAAATTACTTGAGAACAGCAGAAATGGCTACACTGAAATGTGTGTCAAAAGGGTATCAGAAACCGGGTATCACAATCCCATGAAGTCGAAGGGCACCGTTATATCAACAACCGCGTTGCACCTTGTGGTCTAGGAGGGGGGAGTGGACGATGAGGGATGCGTTGTGATGAGGCGGCAGTGAGCGCCGAAGTCCGTCGCGCCAGCTGGGCCCTCCGAAGCTCTTCGTCGATCCGCCACATGCCTCTGACGAACGCGTCGCGGTCAACGAATCCAGTTCCCTGGGGATCGCAGTCGTTCCTACAAACACAATATCTACCTGAGACCAACAAGGCGACGATAATCTATGCCCTCACCATATACTCCTTAGCTTTTTGCGATCGAGGCGCGAGGTACTCCATATATACTTGACGATTCGCCCGTTCAGCCTCTCCTCGGGGGCGACCGAGGACTCCACCTCTTCTTCCTCACTGTCGTTTTTATCAAGCCCCTTTCCCAAAGACAAGACGGGATGGTCTTCTGGATTGGTGATCAGGTCTACCGACAAACCTCGCCATCCAGCTGCCTGTCTGCCTTTCTTGGCGGGGAGAGGTGGTGGTGGCGCGAGTAGTTTGATTTTCTGTGTCTTCTTTTCCGCTTTTCGCAGACCTTGCACAGCACTGTCGAAGAGAGACTCGTATCGTGATCGTGCAGCGGGAGGGATCGGGGTAGGCCTAAGGAGAGGTGAAGATTTCACGCTACCCCCAAACTGTGTGCTATTTCGCGTGCTGATACTCGTCCGCGATGTAGTAGTGGCGTTACTGAGGATAGAGGATCGATCGGATGTAGATGCAGAGGTGGACACAACCGACACCGGCGAGGAAGCGGGTCGGGAGCGTGGTTGATACGGTGGTGGTGGAGGTGGAGGGCGGCGCGTTTTCGTACTGGTTGCGGTCGAAGAAGACGACCCCGAAACCGAGCGAGCGAGCGATTTGAGTGGAGCGATCGGCACAGTCTTCGTACCCGGTCGATTTGATAGACCGGGCGGCTCAAGCTTGGGGAAAGTCTTTGGCTTGCCGATGGCTTGTTCCCAGTCAAAGGGGATGGCTGCCGAGGGGCTGACTGCGGATGGAGCTGAAACATTCTCGAACGATTCTGCGATGCTTGCCGTGTCAAGATCTGTGACGCTGCTATCCACTTCAAAAGTGAACGAGGATGGTTTAGGACTTAATCTGGGACTATGATTTTCAACATTGCTCCCATCTGATGAGAGGGAGACAGAGTGGAAAGAGGAGATGGAGGATGCGGAAACGTGTCCCACGCGACCTGCGCCAAACTTGTGTGCGCCTGGCGGGTAAGTGTGTTCAATCGTTAGGGAATCCGAACGACCTGGAGGGCGTAATGTAGCGCGAGTTTCGCTGCCTGCGGATGCTGAGCATTGAGTGGAGAAACGATCAGTAGTATTGAAAGATGGTTTTCGCGGAGGAAGGGGAGGGCGTGGCTTTGGGGGAGATTGAAAGCTGATGAGGGGTGTTGGTGAGTTCGAAGCGCCAGCAGTTGGAGTGGGCTGTCTTGATGGAGGAGTCTTGCTCGACTCGCGAATGCCGTTTAGCTTGCCGATGCCAGCGGTGAGTGTATGACGAAACGTAGAGGGAGGCTCAAGTGGGCCATCCTCGACAATCCAGTCCTTCAAGTCGATCAAAGAAGTCTGACCAGCGAGACTCGGAGTGGATGGTGATGGTGAACGCGATCTGCTGGAGGAGGTCGGAGCCAGAAACGGAGTGATGGGATGGAATGTGCTGGCGGTGGGTGAGATTGGGGATTCGAGAAGACTGGGGGAGGACGTGCGGTTATCTGCTGCGGGTGTCGACAGCGGGGGTGCGGGGGTGGACATCGTTGCGGACGACGAGGACGAGAGCGCCTCGAACGCCCGGATTCTTGACTGGAGGGACGGGGAAGGCATGGCGGACAATGAACTCGACTCGGCGAATTTCCGAATCGAAAGTCGCACCCTGCACGAGCAAGATGTCCAACACAACCGAAGAGCTCTACGCCGTCGCAGGTAACGATCTACGCCAACCTCAAGAATGCCATCGACACACTCACACACCCGCTAGACTTTTGTCTGGTCCCAATGGGAACAAACGAGCCATCCGTAAGCGCTTGTTGCCTCTCGTCAGTTCTAATATTGAATATCGATCACCCAACAGGTTGCTGAACACATCGCAGTATGTCATAACATACTCGAAAAGTCTGGGCTCAAGTTCGAGGTCTGTCTGCATCTCATTTTCTGATATATCCCTAACTTTAACTTCTGCAGATGCAGTAAGCACGCGCCCCACCAAGCCTGA
>QFEF01002163.1:2660-13672 GCA_003316035.1 Neoboletus subvelutipes
CTAACCATGAGTTACCCCTATTTATGGCTGCATCTATAGATTAGATCACAACACATGTAAATTATATAGATCATATATAAAGACCAAGAGCCTAGCACTGGATCCCCAGTCTAGTTCTCTTGGAGATTTCCCCTTCAACAAGAGTTCCACTCAGTGAGATCACTAGCCTCAAAAGATCACCTTACCCTTTGCTTGTGAACTTGTCACTCACTTGCTTCACCTATTCACAACTATAGGTCATAGCTAGCTCAGCGTCCCAAGACAATTAGATATACATTGTAAGGTTGTTTCAATTTCAGTACCTTTTCATCTTGGCCTTAGTCTTACTGTGGCCGCAGTTCATTTCACTTCATATCCTTTATGCCAGCACCATTAATGGTGCCAATATGTTACTTACTTCTCCCAATTGGATTGTACAAAGTACTCAGTCTCTCCATTTATAACTCCAGCCCTAAAGCGCCTAGTATAAATAGTTAGATCTCCACTTTGATGTATTCTTAATCTTGATCTATGCAATCTTATGTAGAGTTCAAGCTCCTCACTGAAACACCTTGCTTTAACTTCTGTCAATCAGAAGCTTGGCTAGGGAACTGAGATCCTTCAAAGGAAGAAGTCTCCATTTTATTGCCAGATCAGAGGATCCACCTGTCTAAGCTATTGTCCACAGCTCACCATCTTGACTCTTGTCCACAAGTCATCACCCATTGTGCTGGGGCCTTGTCCATGACCCCTCCATAGCTGACTCTCCTTTCTGTGCCTAGGAGGAGCCTGCTTATATCTGTACTGAGGCAACCACCTAGGGGTACCATAACCATTGCACAGCAAGCATTGACCAGAGGATCCACCTTTATTGGATCAGAGGATCCCACTCAACATCTACAGAGGTAGAAGATGGTAGCTGAGGAACTTAGTTCTCTGTGTACACGTCATTTGTTACACCAGTTGTAACAGTTTCATTGTACATTTCCTGTAACCTGCTAGCATTTTAAGCCACTTTCATAGTTCAAGCTCCTGAAGCCACAAGGAGGTAAATTTATACCTGCACTGATACAGCTTGATGTCTACACACAATAACTTTCATCAAAGTTATCTTATCTTATCTTATCCGATTAGATCAACATCTAATCCTATTCTGAAGATAGTTTCCTTCAGCTGGCTTGGCCACTGCACCATTTCCATCAAGTAATTTGATATCACATGACATAACCCCTAGTGATGCAATGACATCATGATCATTGATCTCTATGGTATTTAACATGATGTAAGACATCAAACCATGTTATGCCCCATGTCCAGAGTCTAGACCCTATTATGACCAGTGTAACAATGGGATGCATATGCTGAGAACTAAGTTCCTCAGCTACCATTGTTTACCTCTGTAGACAGATATGTGGACCCTCTGGTCAATAAGATGGACCCTCTGGTTGGCCTGTGCTATGCAGCAGTTGTGGTATCCCTGGATGGTTGTCCCAGTACAGATATGAGTGGGCTCCTCCTAGGCACAGAAAGAAGAGTTGGCTCTGGGAGTGTTACAATTCAATTCTTTTTCTTTGATGCTTATTTCTCATTCATCGAACTAAGCATCCTTTTCCTCTCTAGTCCTCTTGCCAACTGTACTACTTGTATCATTTGTCCTTCAGACTATATACCTTGCTACTCAACCTTGCTTGGTGTTACGACCGGTGTAACAAATAACGCGTATGTGGAAGACTGAAGTCAACTGTGCTACGGACAGGTCTTCCTCTGAAGACTACGGCGACCTTCTTGGTCTGCAAGCGGATCACCTGATCGGCGAGTGGTGTGCAACGGTTGTGGCGACCTCAGCTGGTATGCTGTTCGCAAGGCAATAAGCGGGCTCCCTCCAGGCACACAAGGAGTAGTCGGCTATGGACAGAACGTGGGCAGAGCTTCTGTATCAGGGCACGGCCTCTGGGCAATAGGTGGCTGGCACGGCTAGCGTTGGGCAATGGCTAGCGGATTGATCCTCTGATCGATGACGAAAGTGGTCACACCTCCCTATAGAAGGTTGACAGTTACTTAACCGAGCTTCTGATTGACAGAAGATCGAGGTCAAGATTTAGACGATATGAAACACCAGTTTCGCGATGCTGGCATAGGCACTGACAGCGAAGACTTCGAATTCCACGTAAGATTACATAGATCAAAGTTAGAGTTACATGGGCGGCAATTCTAGCTATTTATACTAAGCCCCATTAGGGCCGGTTTCAGATAGAATCTCCGCTCTAAGGTAAAAGAGGAAATGACGCGTCGCGTTGCATATGATGCAAAAGGAAAGACACATCACATCGCGTAAGATATAAAGGGAAGAGACGCGTCGCATGAAGTATAAAAGGAAAGACGCGTCGTGTAAGTTATAAAAGGGAAAAGACGCGTCGCGTACCAAAAGGAGACGACGTGTCGCGTTACATGAAATAAGAAGCTGCGGGCGCAGCTAATGAAATGTGGGGAAATGAACTGCTGCTGGTAAGTCATGATGGAAAGGATATGAGTCATATATGAAAGAATATGACTTAGGAGAGTAAAAGGTCCGCAGTAAGAAACGAGAGGAGTCCGGGGTGAGACTAGGGCTGGAATAGAGAGGAGTCCAGGATGCCTTCCCATACGTCATGTGGGATGTCCAGGTCTGGGAGGATGTCGTCCCAGAGGGAGTCTGGTATAGGGGCGGATACCGACAGGTCTGGAGATGCCAAAGGCGAAAGAAAAATAGTATCCCCTAGGACACTTGTAACACTTGGTATCCACTGTTTACCTTTCTATGTTCTCCATTTACTCATTGGACCATGTATCTTGTCTTCTGAACCCCACTCAATACTTACCACCCACTGTGTCCTTATCCTTTGATAACCTCTTCCTCCAACTACCAACCTCCAACCATACCTTCTGTTATGAGTATCCTAGGGGGGGACATTTTTCTATCTCCCATAAATTCACCCAACCTCTTGGTACCCACTCCCTTACCTGACTCACTCTGGGACAACATCCTTCCCGACCTCAACTTACCTCAGGAGGTATGGGATGACTTCTTCAACACAGCTCTATTTGAGGACTAGTCTCTCTCGGACCCAATCTCTTTCTACTGCAGACCTTTCTTTCATCTCCTAAGTCATATTCTCTCGCATATGACTCGTGTCCAATCCTCCCAGTTCATTTCGGCCACAGTTCATTTCTCTTCATTTCATTTTACCTTGTTTAGCCAAGCTGCGCCCACAGCATTCTATTTCATATTTAACGCGATGCGTCTCTTTCCTCTTTCGGTATGCAATGTGTCTCTTCCTTTTATATCTCACATGACACGACATGTCTCTTCCTTTTATATCATATGCGATGCGATGCGTCCTTCCCTTTTATACTTTAGAGTGGAGATTCTATCTCTAACCGGCCCTAAAGGGGTTTAGTATAAATAGCTAGAATCACCGCCCATGTAACTCTAATTTTGATCTATGCAATCTTATGTAGAATTTGAAGCCTTCACTGCTGAAACCTGTATCAGCGTCGCCAATTGTCCATTTCAAGCTAGATCTCGAACATCTGTCAATCAGAATTCGATCTAGGAACTGAGAACCTTCTAAGGAAGATGTCTCCACTTTGCCCCTGATCAGAGGATCAGCCTACGAGCCATTGACCAATGCTCATTGTCATCACTGCCTATTGTCCAGAGGCCGCACCCAGATACAGGCCCTGTCCACAACCTGTCCATAGCCAACTACTCCTTGTGTGCCTGGAGGGAGCCTGCTCATTGCCTTGCATCCAGTATACCAACTGAGGTCACCACAACCATTGCACACCACTCACCAATCAGGTGATCCGCTTGCAGACCAAGAAGGTTGCCGTCATCTACTGAGGTAGACCCTGTCCCATAGCAAAGACTTCAGTCTTCTGTGTACACGTTATTTGTTACACCAGTCATAACACCTTCTTGACTCAACTACATGGACCCTCTCATCTATATAAACTGTAGATACCCAGCGATGTACCCTAGCTTGACCTCCTTGGATTTCCTCTGAAACTCCCTTGAATCATATACCTTTCATCACTTCAAACATTGAATGCTCTCTAAGTCCTTACCCTACTTTTGAGTGGGTACTTGTCCTTGAAACCTTCAAACCCTTGGCCCACAACCATTTGAGTTGTGCCCACCTCAACAAAGCTAGCATTTGACTAGTTTCACAGGAAGAACCTTTGAACCCTTGATTGACCAAGGCTGCACTCATTCTTACCCAGGCCAAGCATAACTGAAACGACCCAACAACAACTACTAATGTCTTGGGGATGCTGAGCTAAGATCTGACTGTAGAATACAGGAGGGTGAGTGAGGAGTGACAAGATCCAAGACTCAAGGATAAGTGATTGATGAGGCTTAGTAACCTCTACTAAGTGGAACTCTTGTTGAAGGGGAAATCTCCAAGAGAACTAGACTGGGGATCCAGTGCTAGGCTCTTGGTCTTTATATATGATCTATATAATTTACATGTGTTGTGATCTAATCTATAGATGCTACACTAAATAGGGGTAACTCATGGTCAACATGAGGAAATCATGTAAAACATGTGTGATGTGCCAGGCATCACAATGGAAGAGAATCTAAACATGTGTCAAACATGAGGTAGAAGCACTGCCTCTAGAATGGAAGGGAAGTACAACATGTGTTAGACATGAGGTACTGAAATGAAAGATCAAACATGCATCAAGCATGTGTGTGCATATGTGAAAGGTTGTGCACAGCATGGAGATGAAAGAGAAGAAGTACATGAGGAGAACATGAGGAGATCTAGATTAGACTCTAGACTCTAGACTCTAGACATGGGGCTTAACATAGATCGGATGTCTTGCATCATGTTAGGTTACTGTAGTTTCAATGATCATGATGTCATTGCAGACTAGGGGTTAGGTCAGGTGACACAGTCACATGACTGGAGAATCATGTGATACTATATCACGTGATTGAGGTGGCACAGTGGCCAAGCCAGCTGAAGGGAACTATCTTCAGTATAGAATCAGATATTGATCTGATTAGATCAGAATAAGATAAGATAAGATAACTTTATTGAAAGTTATCATGTGTAGGCATCGAGCCGTAACAATAACAGGGGGAGTTGTGGACAAGGCTCCAGCACAGTATGTGGTCCCTCATGGACAAGGGGGATGATGACGAGCTGTGGATGATAGCTCAGACAGGTGGATTCTCTGATCTGATAGTAAAGTGGAAACTCCTTCCTCTGAAGGATCTCAGTTCCCAAACAAAGCTTCTGATTGACAGAAGATTGATGTGAGGTGTTTCAGCAAGGAGCTTGAACTCTATGTAGATTGCATAGATCAAGGTTAAAGATACATTGAAGTGGAGACTAAACTATTTATACTAGGCATGTTAGGGCTGGAGTTATAAATAGAGAGTCTGAGTACTTCGAGTGATCCAATTGGAAGAAGTAAATAAAGTATTGGCACCGTTAATGGTGCTGTCATAAAAGAAGTGAGGTGAAATGAACTGTGGCCAAAATGAATGCTACTGAAATGAATTGAGAGCGAATATGAAATATGAAGAAATGGATACAAGTCAAATGCAAGAGAATTTGACTTGGGAGTAATAGGTCCAAAAGGAGCCGAAATGAGAGAGAGCAAAATGAAAAGGAGCCATGGGGAACACAAGATGAATGTCTGGGGTGAGCATGAAGGTGGCTACTCTTGGAGTAGCAAGGAGTTGAATACCTCGTCCCACAGGGATTGGGGAATGTCTAGATCTGGGAGTATGTCTGCCCAGATATCCCAAGCTGGATGATCAAGGGTGTCAAGGTGGGGAGATGTGATAGATGAAAGAAAAAGAGGGGTATCCATCACATTTGTAACAGACCCCTTATCTAGATCTTCTCATATTCATCTCATGTTTTCCTTCCTTCTTTCATCTCTGTGCTGTGCATGATACTTCTTCTATGCATACACATGCTTGATGCATGTCTTTCATTTCTGTGCCTCATGTCTAGCACATGTTGGTGCTTCTCTTCCATTTTAAAAGCAGCGCTTCTACCTCATGCCAAACACATGTTCAACACATGTTTTACTTGTGTTTCCCATTTCCACACCTCATGCTTGATGCATGTATTTAATCACCGTCTCTACATCAGTAGATCCATAGTATACATGTACATACATAGAGATGATATATAAACCAAGAGCCTAGCACTGGCAACCCCAGTCTAGTTCTCTTGGAGATTTCCCCTTCAACAAGAGTTCCACTCAGTGAGGCCTTAGTACCTCAAAATATCACTTTATCCTTCACTTGTGAACTTGTCAATTACTCGCTTACCTATTTCATGACCACAGGTCATAGCTAGCTCAGCATCCCCAAGATGATTAGATATACATTGTAGGGTTGTTTCATGCACTTCATAGTACACACTGCCAATGTTGCACTCTTCCATCTTTAGGACCTGGATCAGATTGATGGTCACTGCTAACCTTGTTTTCTAGGTCTATGGCAAAGAGATGGAGCAATCCCACCAGGAAATGATATCCTTTTGCAAATCCAATGTTGTCCTCATGTCCACTGCTAATGTCCAAGCTGGTGACATACCCAATGGCCTTTTTGAGGCCACTGCTAAAAAAACCAGAAAAGAGTTTCAACTAATGAGATGTTCATATTGTCATTGAGCTTGAGATCTGCCAAAAGGCCCTTTTTCCTCCCACAACTTATACTAATGATAACCACATTGAGCCCCCTCTGTCCTACAAATATCTGTCTCAAAAATCTATCCATGACAAATCAGTGATACTACCTTTGTCAAACAGTTTCCTATAGGAATCTAAATGTACAGTAGGTGTTATGACAGGTAATGGTGACATGTACACAGAGGACTAAAATCCTTCTATACTATCAAGACAGCATAAAGGTGATGCTGTGGGACTTCTGGTAGATATCTAGTCCAGGTAAAGGGTGGGTTCCTCCTTATGTCAAGGAGAGTCAGCTATAGACAAGTCATGGATGAGACTTGTTTAGTGAAGATAAATGGTGATGTTCCCAAAAGAATTGTCTTAGTGCTTAAGCTGACCTTCTGATTGACAGAAGTTGAAGCTTAATGTTATGGCAGATCTTGAACTCTATGTATGTAGATTGCATGGATCAAGGTTAGAGAGGCATTACAGCAGAGATCTAACTAGTTATACTAGTTGATCTAGGACTGGTGATATAAATAGAGGATCTGACTAAAGGAAGTGATCCAATCAGGATAAGTAATTGGAAGGAATAAAGGAAAGGGAAAAGGCGCTGAGATGAAATGAGGTATAGGAAACAAGTCACATATGAGAGAATGTGACTTTGGAGGATTGTATCTGAAATAAATAGGAACTGAGCAAATTAGTTCCAAGATAAAAAGGAAGTGAAATGAAAAGAGTCTGCTGTTAGTCATTCTTGGAAGAGTGTGGACTGAAAGACTTCATCCCAGAGGCTCTGGGGAATCTCCAAGTCTGGCAGCACATTGTTTCATAAGTCATGAACTGGATTGTTGAGGACAAGAAGTGATGGAGATAGAATAGGGAAAAAATGGATAGGGGTATCCTCACCACTCATAACAGAAGATAACTCATTTTGATCTTATTGATGGATAATAATGGCTATGCAGCCACCATTGTTAAAAATGAAAACCTTATGATACAAAAGAGGAAAGTGTCCATGGGTGAAACTAAACATAAGTCCTGACTAAAATTTGAAGAGTGGTTGAACAAGGGTTCCAATTCTGGTTCCAAATGGCAGAGAGTCAAAATCAGTGAGGCTAACTCCAACAAAATATCCAAACTGGAATATATGGAAGTGAGATATTTGCATCCCATGCTGGTTGGAAGCATGTCCTTTGTCTCACCATCATTGATTTGTAATTGATTGATCTTGCTGTCCAGTAGAATAACTCAACCTTTAATCTGGGTTGCAGCAGGGCTCCTATATATTTGGTGCTATGGTCATCAACAGCCAATCCAAGGTGCTGTGCTTAATTTCATTTGAGATCTCCCTTGCTTTCTTGTGCTCCTGCTTATAATGCAACAGTTCAAGAACTGATACTAGGGCTCAAGTCACCATGTTGATCCCAATGTTGGCAAACTCTTTACAGCTTTGACAATGGTGCTTATTGAAGGCCTGAAGGAAGGCCCAGTTGACATTGTATAGTATTAGATTGTTCCCCAGGCAAAGGAGTCTTTCACTATGATCTGAATAAGAGAGGAATGCATATGTTTTCTGTAACAAATTGGAAGTTTGAATCAAGGAGGTGATTGATTGCCAAGTTCTTTGGGGGTGAATAATCTCATGTGGATAAGCCAGAGATTTTGAAGGGAGTTTATGAGATCACAGATAGGGAGCTGGATGTCCAAAATCATGTCCCAGTGATGGTGTTCTTCCATGTATTTTTGGATTCTTCAATAGCAATACATAATACACAAATGTCTTGGTCTGCCAAAAAAAAGGACCTCAGGTCCTCAATGTGATTATCTTCAAGGAGTTGATGTAGATTATAAAATTGGCTAGTGACTCATTTTTGGAGTGCTGGTTGTACACAGTGAAATGTACATAATTGGCTTTCCATGCTTAGACCAAACTTGTACTGTTTACTATCAAAGGTCATCTCACACTGAAAGAATCATTCTGTCACATCCCATATTCACAAGTCCAACTCCAGTGCTCCATGTGTAACTCCTTGTCTCTCCACACAAACCCCAGTGCATTCTCATCCAAGATGCAACTCTAGATCTTCAGACTTGTACCTACATACTTCTTTTTATTTATATTCATTTGGCTATGTACATTCCTGACACTTTGCATATCTACTGACTTTGCTTCTTATTGTCCTCCATACTGAAGTTTCACTTAGAAGCACAGCTCCATTGACATTCTTTGTTGACATCATATTTCCTTACTTAATACTATCTCTCTCCATAGTATAAAAACCCTTGAGATCACTCCTGTATTTCCTTAGTTCAAATATTAACTCCCATCCTTTCTTGAGTCTCAAAGACTCTCCTCTAAACCCCTGCTCAACTTGATGTCATGACTGACAATCAACATCATTATCTCTGACCACTCCAACATTTCCAAAATCTGGGACAAAAGACTCTTGTAAGGGCACACCACATATGGTGAAGCCAAGTCCTGACCCACCCAGTCATCTCTGGTATTCCAGAGTTGACTCTGGAGTAACCCAGTTTTAACACATTTAGTGCTTACCATTGTGATGCTAGTGTCTCCAATCTAATATACAGTATGTATGTACAGTAAATAGTAATACATACATATCACTTCACAGTAGATACCACAAAATTCAGTGGTAAATTCTGCTGCATTTCAGCCTGAGTGTGACATCACTTGAAGTTCCAAGTAAACTGTAAGCTATAGGAGGTATGGAAACTGCAGACTGACAGAAGAATATATGTAGTACAGGTTGATGACTCAGGAAGTTCCAACTTGCATCAGCAGGAACCTTGTGTTACGACCAGTCTAACAAATAACGTGTATGCAGAAGACTGAAGTCTTTGCTATGGGACAAGTCTACCTCTGTAGACATGGACGACCTTCTTGGTCTTGCAAGTGGATCACCTGATCGGCGAGCGGTGTGCAACAGTTGTGGCGACCTCAGCTGGTATGCTGTTCACAAGGCAATGAGTGGGCTCCCTCCAGGCACACAAGGAGTAGTCGGCTATGGACTGGTCATGGACAAGGCCAGTATCTGGATGCGGCCTCTGGGCAATAGGCGGTGGCGATGGTGAGCGTTGGGCAATGGCTCACAAGCTGATCCTCTGATCAGGGACAAAGTGGAGACACCCTCCTCAGAAGGTTCTCAGTGCCTTGATTGAACTCTGATTGACAGAAGTTCGAGATCAAGATTTAGATGATATGAAACACTGGTTTCAATGATACTGGCACAGGCGCTGACAGCGAAGGCTTCAAATTCTACATAAGATTGCATAGATCAAAGTTAAAGTTACATGGGCAGTGATTCTAGCTATTTATACTAAACCCCTTTAGGGCCGGCTAAAGATAGAATCTCCACTCTAAAGCATAAAAGGTAATAACGCGTTGTGTCATGTACAATATGAAAGGATAAATGGGAATGCGTCGCGTTGCGTACAATATGAAAGGATAAATGGGAACGTGTCGTGTCATGTTAGATAAATAAGGCAAGATGCAAGACGCATCGTGTAAGATATAAAAGGGAAGACATGTCACATACCAAAAGAAGAAGACGCGTCTTGCAACAATATGAAATGCGATACTGTGGGCGCAGCTCAACTAATCTGGAGAGATGAAATGAAATGAACTGAGGCCGAGGTGAGTCATGATGGAAGGAACACGAGTCATATACAAGAGAATATGACTTAGGAGATTAATAGGTCCGCAGTATGAAATAGAACAGGTCTGAGAGAAGCTAGTCCTCGAAGAGCGCGGTAGTGAAGAAGTCGTCCCATACCTCCCGGGGTATGTCAAGGTTGGGAAGGATGTCTTCCCAGAGTGAGTTGGATATGGGGGCGGATACTGAGAGGTCAGGCGAGCTCATGGGAGAGAGAAAAATATCCCCCCCTAGGATACTCGTAACACCTTGCTCAAAACTGATCAAGGCAGAGCCAGTATTTGGTGCACATGGCATGGATATGGGTTGAGGATCTACTGTATGAGTCAATCCTTATTGTATCATGAGGTGCTTGTATCTGGAGGCTGGAATCCATGCAGATTATTCCTATTCATGCATTATAAGCTACAAATGCTAGGGAATTTTATTTGTTGGAAACTGGTCTTTTGCAGTTTGTATCCAGTTGAGAGAAATTTTAGTTTCAAAAAAACCAGTTGCAGCCTGGTTGCCTCAAAAAATAAGTCAAAAACTAGACCAGACCAGACTTTAAAATACTAAATATAGGCTCATAGCTATTAGTTCATTAGGTATGTACATACATACAGTATCAATAGAATGGTGCAAGGATTGTAGAAAGAAGTTAATAAAATAATATTAGCAACAAAGAGA
>QFEF01002166.1:0-10524 GCA_003316035.1 Neoboletus subvelutipes
ACTGGTTTCAAGGATTAATGACGCTGGCACAGGCGCTGACAGCAAAGGCTTTGAATTCTACGTAAGATTGCATAGATCAAAGTTAGAGTTACATGGGTGGCGATTCTAGCTATTTATACTAAACCCCTTTAGGGCCAGCTAAAGATAGAATCTCTGCTTTAAGGTTTAAATAGGATAAATGAAACGCGTCGTGTCGCATATGAAGAAAGGAAATGAAGATGCGTCGTGTTGTGTGAGATAAAAAAGGAAGAGATGCATCACATACCAGAACAGGAAAGAAACGTGTTGCATTGAATACAAAATAGAATGCTGCAGGCACAGCTTGACTAAATAGGAAGAGATGAATCTTTGAGATGAACTGAGGCTGAAATGAATTGGGAAGAAATAGACACGAGTCATATGTAAGAGAATATGACTTAGGAGGTATTGGTCTGCAGTGTGAATAGAAATAGGTCCATGAGGAGTCAGCCATTGAAGAGAGCTGAATGGAAGAAGTCATCCCACAGTTCCTGAGGAATGTCAAGGTCGGGAAGGATGTCCTCCCAGAGTGAGTCGGATATAGGGGCGGATATGGATAGGTCAGGTGAACTTGTAGGGGAAAGGAAAATAGTCCCCCCTAGTACACTTGTAACATTACCCCCTTTGCAACATTGAGCCACTGGATCAATTATCTCTGTCCCCCTCATTGATGTCGTGGTCGGTGAGATCCCAGGTAGAGGGATCGATGTCATCCTCAGTGCAATTCCAAGCTTGGTGTCCAAGGGTGTTACACTTGCCACAGCAGGTGGTGGGGCAACGGTATTGGGAATGACCAGGGGCAGCAACATTGCAGAAGGGGCACATGTAGTGGAGACAGTTTGGCCGGATATGTCCAGGCTCGCAACATTGGAAGCAGGTAACCCCCCTGAATTGTACATGTGGGGGAAACACTCTCAACAAGGTGTTATTGGAGTGAAATATGGGATGGGGAGGACCGTCCATGGTGGTAGGGGAACTATTTGGGGTAATGGGCTCAGGAGTAGGGCATGCTAAGGATTCCTTGGGTATCCCAGGGAGGAGGGGTCTAGGGGTGGGATCATCAGCGGATACATTAAGGTGGGGGAGGTGAGGTAACCTGGCAGAGAAAAGGAAATTCCGCTGTCTTTGGAGGCAGGGGAACATTGGAGAGGGGTCTGGGGATATGGGGGAGGTTGCCACGATGGTATCATCGACTCAGTCTCCAGAAGAGTTGGAACTAGATCCATCGGACTTGTACTCCTCTGCCTCGGCCTGGATGGCAGCCCATCTGAGACAGCTGCTGTTTCAGGAGAAGTCAGTGGGGTGGAGGTTAGGGGAGAAGTACTTTGCCCATTCATCGGCAGATAGGAGAAGGAGAACGGGATAGAGGGCATTGGCAAGCATGGGGTTGGGGAGGAGAGAGACAATACTGTCAAAGCCCTCCTCTTCAAGGAGGTCCAACATGAGGTTTCTGGCCTCAGTGAGGGTCTGTTGGAAGGTGTTGACGGCAACGTCGTCCTGAGCTGTGAGACGGGAGTTGTTGATGAAGACATGTGGACCTGATAAGCACCAGGTGGCCCTGGTGAAAAGGGATTGAAGGATGGTGTAGATTCAGTACTGTCTAACAAGAAGGACGAGGGTGGTGTTGGCAATGAAAGGGGGGTCCTTTCGAAGATGTTAGAAGCATCTTTGTTTTCGAGAGCAGCGACATAAAGGGCATGGTGGGCAACAGAAGGGAGGCGATTGAGATGAGTACAGAGAGGACCGGTTCCGTTGGCAAAGGTGTGGGACATGGGGGTTCTGGGAGAAAGGGGATCAGAGGGATTTCCTCTTTTTATACTCCTCCAGCAGTTCCTGAGCATTGTCAAAATTTCTTTCAGGTTCCCAAGTATCTTCGGCATCGGAGTACCCTTTCCAATGTACCAGGTACTGCCTCCAGTTATTGATTCCGCAATGATTGGTTATTCATTCCATTTCGTATTCCTCTTCTCCATCTATTAGTTCTGGCAGCGGCTTATTGAAATTCGGGCTGTGTTTGGGGGTTTCCCAATATGACAGCAGAAGGGAGGTGTGGAACACATTGTGGATCTTATTGTTTGGGAAGGAAAATGCGAAAGGCGACAGGGGAGATTACTTCCGAAACTTTAAATGGCCCTAACCATTTGGGTGATAGTTTCTGGGAAGCGTTCTTCATGCGAATGTTTTTGGCGTCCAGCCAGACTTCATCTCCCACTTTCCATGGTTTGAATTTGGAGTGAATTCTCTCCTTCATTCGTAATTGGGCTAGGGCATGCACAGCTTCGGCTTCTTTATGTGCATCCTCAAGATGGGAGAGCCGTTTTTCTAGTGCAGGGAGGAAGGTTGTTCCTAATGGGGGGTATGACTGGGGTTCATATCCCATTATCAAAGAGAAGGGGGATTTTCCAGTTGATGAGTGTACAGCAGCATTGTGGGCAAACTCAGCAGCAGTGAGGTGTTCTAGCCACTGCTCCAGTTTTCCCTGGCAGAATATTCTGAGGTAGGTTTCCAGCTCCTGGTTGTATCGTTCAGTTTCTCCATCAGACTGAGGATGGTAGGCAGTGGATAGGGAAATGTCATAGTTCAAGATCCTGGCCAGCTCTCTAGTGAAGGCAGAGGCAAATTGAGGTCCATGGTCCGAGATTAATTTGTCATGTAATCCAAACTGTTTGAAGACATTTTCATAGAAGAGTTTGGCTATTCCTGCCGAATCGATGGTTTTTGTACATGGAGTGAGAATTACCTTCTTACTAAGGCCATGGTCAACCACGACCATAATAGAATCGAGGCTCCTGACAGGGGGAAGGTCGGTGATTAAATCAACAGACAGGTGGGCAAACGGCCAAGATGTCTGGACAGATACATAGGGGCATGAGGGGAGGGACAGTGGGGTGGGTTTGGACTTTGTTGGCTTGGCAGACGGCACAGCCAGCAACAAATCAGCGTATGAAGGTGGACAAACTGGGCCACCAATAATCTTTTGAAAGGAGCACAACTGTGCACATGTGGCCACCGTGGCCTCCTTCAAGCGAGGTGTGTGCTTCCAGCACTAATTCTTGGCGGGCATCACCCAGGACGTATAAGCGGCCTTTATAGTACAGCTTCCCATCCAGGTAGGTCCAGTCGTCAGGGGAAGATTGTCCAAATAGGGGAATATCATTTTTCATGCCCTTCAGGGTGTCAAGGATGAGGGGATCTTTGGCGGAGGACTGTTGAATATGATCGGCCAGGGTGAGGTTGATGGTACGGACTTGGTGGGTAAAGGCATCATCGGGTAGTATCTGGACATCAGCATTGTCCTGGGTTGTGTCGACAGCATCACATCAAGACAGAGTATCAGCTGGTCCCATCTGGGATCTGGGTAGGGCAGTGTAGGCAAGATCAAAATCCTGCAAAAAGAGAAGCCACCTGGCTTGGCGACAGGAAAGTTTCCGAGGTTGCTTAAAATAGGTAAGGTTCTTATAATCTGTTAGAACCGTTACCGGAAAGGCTGATCCTAGAAGGTATTGGCGCCACTCTTCTAATCCTCGGATCATGGCAAGGAGTTCCTGATTGAAGATGTTGTAATTGTGCTCGGCAGGCACAAATGTCTGGGAGAGATAACCACATGGTTTCATATTCCCGTTAGAGTCACATTGCATCAGGACATTGCCTGATGCCATTAAAGACGCATCGGTCATGATGGTGAAGGGTTGATTAGGGTCTGGGAAGGCTAGTACAGGGCCTTGAGTGAAAGCGTCGCGGAGGAGTTGGAATCCAGTCTGGTGTCTGTCTGTCCATTTCCAAGGCTGGTTCTTTTTGGTGAGGTTGAGTAGGGGTCTAGCAAGTTTAGAAAACGAGGGGATGAACTTGCAGTAAAAGTTACAGAACCCTAGGAAGGACCGGATGTCTTTGACGTTTATGGGGGGAGTCCACTCTTGAATGGCTTTCAACTTGGCCAGGTCCATCTGGACTCCATCCTTACTGACAATCATTCTGAGGTATTCAACAGAAGGCGTGGCAAATGTGCACTTTTCCAGTTTAAGGTACATCTCGTTATCTTGGAAGAGTTGGAGGACCTTTCTGGTATGATCTTCATGGGCGACGGGGTCGGAGGAATGGATGAGGAGATCATCCATGTAGATGATCAGCCATCCTTCAGCAATATAGTCTGTGAAGAGGTTGTCCATAAACGCTTGGAAGGTTGCTGGAGAGTTACACATTCTGAAAAACATAATGGCTGGTTCGAATAGCCTGAATGGGGTAAGGAAGGCGGCCTTCCACCTATCTTCTGGTTTTATGAGGACATTGTTATATCCCCATTGAACATCGAATTTTGTGAAGATGGAGGACCCCTTTAATCGATCAATCAGATTGGAAATCAGGGGTAGTGGGTAGGCATTCTTGATTGTATGTGTATTGAGATACCGGTAGTCCTGACATGGCCTCAACTTGCCATCCTTCTTCTGTACAAAGGAGAAGGGGGAAGTTTGAGGGGACTTAGAAGGTGTTATCTTCCCTGTTGCTAGGTGTTGGTCTACGAACTCTTTACATGCAGTCATCTTGGCAGGATTCAATGGGTAGGCTTTCGCTCACTTAGGTATGAAGGAATCCTTTAGTTCAATGGCGTGGTCATAAGCTCTAGAGGGGGGAAGTTTCGTGGTATCCTTCTTTTCGAATACATCTTTGTAGTCTTGATATGCTTTCGGCAGTTCCACTTTCTTTATTCCTTCAGCTTGGGCAATAGTGGTTGACAGGGTGGTCTGCCGGAGGATGTACCTCAGTGCATTTCCTTTGTGGTGTCCGGCTAGGAATTGAATACGTTCTGGGAGTGTCCATCTTCGGTACTGATCATAGAGGTCGCTCTCAATGATCTCATTTTCTTGATGACCCAAGAAACATAATAGATACCTTTGCATAGTATCTTCAGTGTTGGTTGACTTATAGTTGGCCAGAGTAATGACAACCTTGCCATTCCACCAATCTATTTCGGGGTTCATAGTTCGGAGCCATGGCAGGCCCAAGATGACATCATCTTTTCCGCAGTTGAGGATGAGCAGCTCTCGTTGCTCTCGTACTCCTTGGAGATCAATAACCACTGTGGTTTTCTCCTTGATTGTTCCGGATTGGTTTGGCGTCCTGTCTACGTTCCATGTGGCAATAGGAACGTCCAAAGTTTCTGTTGGCAGTTTCAGTTGGGTGACTGCCTCTTTTGCTATAAAGCATCCTGTTGCTCCACTATCCATGAGAGCATTTACTCCAACAATTTGCCTGTTTGATTTCCAGATTGACAAGGGAAGACAAATTGAATTAGATTTTGTTCCGGAAATAAATACAGGGGCAACAGTTATGGAAGGTAGTGACGCTGGTGCACTCATTCCCTCTAAAAAGATGTTTTGAACTCCTCCTCTCATTCTTTGGTAGAGAGGACTTTGACCTCTTCTGGTGCAAGTGGGTCTCCATTTTCATCGCAAGTGGGGTCGTATAAGGATTTCAAGGTGTGAAGCATCTGGTCGCACCCTCGATCTGCTTTGATACTTCTGAGGAACATATCCAAAGGGTCCTTGGTGGTAGTGGTGGCAATGAATGGGGCGGGGGAACTGGTCGGGATGGCCCAGGTGAAGTGGTTGGTCTGCTGAACCTTCAGGCTAGCAGGAGCATAGCCAGAGTGGTTCCTAGTTGTGCAACCAGTCTTCTTGCAAATGAAGCATCTCCGTTTGTGAAGACACTTGACCCGTTCTGCTGGCATGATCATAAGACGATCAACGTCCATAGCATTGGGATCCCTGTGGTTATTATTGTTTCCACCAAAGGATACCTGTGGTCCTCTTCTAAGGTTTTGGATTCTCCTGAGCCCTCCTTTGATTTCAGAGGCTTTGTGTTACGACTGGTGTAACAAATAACACGTACACAGAAGACTGAGGTCTTCACTACAGGACAAGTCTACTTCTGTAGACATGGGCGACCTTCTTGGTCTGCAGGCAGATCACCTGATCGGCAAGTGGTGTGCAATGGTTGTGGCAACCTCAGCTGGTGTGCTGTTCGCAAGGCAATGAGTGGGCTCCCTCCAGGCACACTAGGAGTAGTTGGCTATGGACAGGTTGTGGGCAAGGCTTGTATCTGGTCGTGGCCTCTGGGCAGTAGGCAGCTGGGCACAGCGAGTGTTGGGCAATGACTTGCAGACTGATCCTCTGATCAGGGACAAAGTGGTGATACCTCCCTATAGAAAGTTCACAGTTCCTAGATCGAACTCTGATTGACAGATGTTCGAGATCTAGATTGACAACTGGTTGAAACACTGGTTTCAAGGATTAACGACACTAGCACAGGCGCTGACAGCAAAGGCTTCGAATTCTACGTAAGATTGCGTAGATCAAAGTTAGAGTTACATGGGCAGTGATTCTAGCTATTTATACTAAGCCCCTTTAGGGCCGGTTAGAGATAGAATCTCCACTCTAACGTATAAAAGGAAATGACGCGTCGTGTCGCGTATGATACTAAAGGTGGAATGAAGACACGTTGTGTCGTGTGATATAAAAGGAAAGACACAAGTTGCATCACATGAGATATAAAAGGAAAGACGTGTTGCATACCAAAAGAAGAAAGACGCATCTTGGTTAAATATGAAATGCGATACTGCGGGCACAGCTCAACTAACCTGGACAAAGATGAAATAGGCAAAATGAACTGAGGCCAGGATGAGTCAATGATGGAAAGAAACACAAGTCATATATGAGAGAATATGACTTAGGAGTTTAAGAGGTCCACAGTTAGAAAAGAGACGGGTCCGAGTGAAGCCTAATCCTCGAAGAGCGCAGACTGGAAGTACTCCTCCCATATGTCTGGTGGGATGTCCAGGTTGGGTAAGATGTCCTCCCAGAGAGACTCGGGTATTGGGGTGGATACTGACAGGTCTGGCGAGCTCATGGGAGAGAGAAAAATGGTACCCCCTAGGACACTTGTAACATTACCCTCCTCGTCCTCATATGGTTGAGCTGCTGGCTCAATTATCCCTATCTCCCTCATTGATGTCATGGTTGGTGAGATCCCAGGTAGAGGGATCGATGTCATCCTCGGTGCAATTCCAAGCTCAATGTCTGAGGGTATTGCACTTGCTGCAGTGAGCGGAAGGGCAGCGGTATTGGGAATGACTGGGGGCAGCGACATTACAGAAGGGGCAGAGATAGTGGGGACAGTTGGGGCGGATATGCCCGGGTTCACAGCATTGGAAACAGGTAACCCCTCCGAATTGTATATGTGGGGGAAATACTCGCGACAGGGTTTTACTGGGGTGAAATATGGGACAGGGTGGACCATCCATGGCAGTAGGGGAACTATCTGGGGTAAGGGGCGCTGGAGGAGGCATTGTTGAGTCATTCTTGGGTATCCCAGGAAGGAGGTGACCAGGGGTATTCCCCATGGAGGCGGGTATATTAAGGTGGGGGAGACGGGATGGATCAGTGGAGAAAAGGAAATTCCACTGTCAGTGGAGTCTAGGGAAGCAGGGAGAGGGTTCTGGAGATACGGGGGAGGTTGCAACAACAGTGTCCACGTCAGCTTGTTCTCCAGAGGAGTCTGAACTGGACTCGTCAGACTCATACTCCTCTGCCGGGGTAATGGCAGCCCATCCGAGGCGACCGCTGTTCCTGGAGAAGTCCGCAGGGTGGAGGTTATGGGAGAAATACTCTGCCCATTCATTGGCAGATAGGAGAAGGAGAACGGGGTAGAGGGCATTGGCAAGGATGGGGGTGGGGAGGAGAGAGATGATGCTGTCAAAGCCCTCCTCTTCGAGGAGGTCCAGCATGAGGTTTCTGGCCTCGGTGAGGGTCTGTTGGAAGGCGTTGACAGCAACGTCGTCCTGGGCAGTGAGACGGGGGTTATTGATGAAGACATGGGGACCTGTCACACACCAGGTGGCCCTGGTGAAAAGGGACTGAAGGACGGTGTACAGTTGATACTGTCAGACAAGGAGGACAAGAGTGGTGTTGGCGATGAAGAGGGGGGTCCTCTCGAAGATGTCAGAAGCATCTTTGTTTTCGAGAGCAGTGACATAGAGGGCATGGTGAGCGATAGACGGGAGGTGATTGAGATGGATGCAGAGGGGACCAGTTCTGTTGGCAAAGGTGTGGGACATGGGGGTTCTGGGAGAGAAGCAATCAGAGGGATTTCCGCTTTTTATACTCTTCCAGCAATTCCCGAGCATTGTCAAAATTTCTTTCAGGTTCCCAAGTATCTTCAGCATCAGAATAACCTTTCCAATGGATGAGGTACTGCCTTCAGTTATTGGTTCCATGGTGGTTGGTTATTTGCTCCATTTCATATTCCTCTTCTCTGTCTATTAACTCCAGAGGTGGCTTATTGAAATTGGGGCCATGTTCGGGGGTTTCCCTGTAAGTCAGCAATAGGGAAGTGTGGAATACATTGTGAATCTTCCACTGTTTCGGCAAGGTGATTTGGAAGGCTACGGGGGATATTACTTCCGAGATCTTGAATGGCCCCAATCTTTTAGGCGACAGTTTTCGGGAGATGTTCTTGGTTCGGATGTTCTTCAAATCCAACCAGACCTCATCTCTGATTTTCCATGGTTTAAACTTTGAATGGACTCTCTCTTTCATTTGTAACTGTGTTAGGGCATGCGCAGCTTCGGCTTCTTTACATGCATCCTCAAGATGGGAGAGCTGTTTTTCCAATGTGGGCAAGAAGGTGGTACCGAGAGGGGGGTATGATCTGGGTTCATATCCCATGATCAGGGCAAAAGGGGATTTTCCCGTAGACAAATGCATGGCAGCATTATGGGCAAATTCAGCAGCAGTAAGATGTTCTAACCATTGTTCAGGCTTTCCTTGACAGAATATTCAGAGATAGGTCTCCAACTCTTGATTGTACCTCTCGGTTTCTTCATCGGATTGAGGGTGATAGGTGGTGGACAAGGATATGTCATAGTCCAATAATTGGGTGAGTTCCCTTGCGAATGCAGAGGTGAACTGAGGTCCCCTATCTGAGATCAATCTGTCGTGTAAACCGAATCTTTTGAAAACATGTTCATAAAAGAGTTGGGCAATTCCTGCTGAATCGACAGTTTTTGTGCAAGGAGCAAGAATTACCCCCTTACTAAGGCCATGGTCGACCATGACCATTATTGAATCAAAGCCCTGCACTGGGGGAAGGTCCGTGATTAAATCCACTGACAGGTGGGAAAAGGGGCGGGACGTCTGGACCACAAGGGGCATAAGGGGTGGGACAGTGGGGTGGGTTTGTACTTTATTGGCCTGGCAGACGGCACAGCCAGCTACAAACCGACGGACAAAGGCAGACATGCCTGGCCACCAATAATCTTTTGACAGGAGCACAACAGTGCACATGTGGCCACTGTGGCCCCCTTCAAGCGAGGTGTGTGCGTCAAGCACGAGTTCTTGGCAGGTGTCGCCGGGAATATACATACAGCCCTTAAAATAGAGCTTCCCATCTAGGAAAGTCCAATCGGCAGGGGAGGACCATCCAAAGAGAGGTATATCATTTTCCATGCCCTTTAGGGCATCAATAACAAGGGGATCCTCCTCTGAGGACTGATGGATTCAATCGGCTAGCGTGAGATCGAGAGTCCGAACTTGGTGGGCGAAGGCATCATTAGGCAACAATTGGACATCGGCATTGTCCATAGTAGTGTCGACGGTGTCAGGTTGAGACAGGGCATCGGCCGGTCCCATCTGGGATCCAGGCAGGGCAGTGTAGGCAAGGTCAAAATCCTGCAAAAATAACAGCCACCTGGCTTGTCGATGGGATAACTTCCAAGGTTGCTTAAAATAGGTAAGGTTCTTATGATCTGTAAGAACCGTTATGGGAAAGGCGGATCCTAATAAGTATTGGTGCCATTCTTCTAATCCTCGGATCACGGCAAGTAATTCCTGGTCAAAAATGTCATAATTGTGCTTGGCAGGGGCGAAAGTCTGGGAGAGATAGCCACATGGCTTATAGTCTCCATTGGGGTCTCGTTGCATGAGGACACCACCTGATGCAGTTAACGACACATCAGTCATGATGGTAAAGGGGCGATCGGGGTCAGGGAAAGCTAGGACAGATCAACAGATGAAGGCATCCTGCAATAGTTGGAACCTGGTTTGATGTTTATTGGTCCATTCCCAGGTCTGGTTCTTCTTGGTCAGATCCAGAAGAGGTTGGGCGAGCTCCGAGAAGGAGGGGATAAACTTCCTGTAGAAGTTGCAAAATCCTAGGAAGGAGTGAACATCTTTAACGTTTACTGGGGGGGTCCATTCTTGGATGGCCTTCAACTTGGTTGGGTCCATCTGGACACCTTCCTTGCTGACAATCATTCCAAGGTATTCGACGGATGGGGCAGCGAATGTGCACTTGTCCAGTTTGAGATACATCTCGTGTTCTTGGAATCGCTGGAGGACTTTCCTAGTCCAGTCCTCATGAGAGTCATGGTCAGAGGAGTGGATTAGGAGGTTGTCCATATATATGATTAACCATTCTTCGGCGATGTAGTCGGCGAAGAGGTCATCCATGAAT
>QFEF01002171.1:0-11286 GCA_003316035.1 Neoboletus subvelutipes
TATGTCGTGTTCCTTTTCTTTGATCTAGCAGTGTCTTATCTTTCTCGCACAGGTTGGTGGACATCCTTCGTCATAAACCAACCCCTCAGATGAGCTATCAAGTCATATTCTGCTTGTGGCTCCTAACGTTCGAACAAGACGTCGCTACCCAGATCAACAAGTGGGTGACTTGTTTCTTTACAATAACAGTGATCACCGAGCATTACCCACAGTAAGTTGGACATCATACCCCTACTGATCTCGGTTGCGCAGGCGGCAGCTAAAGAGAAGGTCATTCGCGTGATCGTTGCCACTTTCCGTGTATGCGTCATTTCCTTCACTTGCGTTGGTCGCTTATGCTCCCTCGCCGCTAGAATTTGATCACGAAAGCTCCTTCCGCCAATTTGCCAGCCATGCTGGTCGCGCAGCTACTGCCGTTCTCTAAGAACCTCTTCGCTCGTAAATTTTCCGACGAGGACATTCTTGAGGACGTTCAGTTTGTCCGAGACGAGCTCGAACGAAATTTTGAGAGCTTGACGTGAGTGATGGGGTGAAACACGGTCGTTCGGTTTGCTGACGTCGACTCAAGGACCTATGACGAGTATGTCTCTGAGTTGGCATCCGGCCATCTGTCTTGGACGCCCGTGCACGAGTCGGACGACTTTTGGCGGGAAAATGCGTCCAAGCTGAACGAGAAGGACTATGAACAACTCAAGTGGGTGTTATTTCACACGTTGGTGCATGATTGGGCACTGAACCAGCATTTCTCCAGGATCCTCATCCGTCTATTGACCACGGAAGATCCCCTCGTACTCGCTGTCGCAGTGCACGATCTAGGACAGTACGTCAAACACTGCGAACGGGGGAAGAAGTAAGTTATCGCTCTCCCGATCAGCCTCGCCCAATTGACATCGCTCCTCTAGAGTTATCACAGACCTGGGCGCTAAAGCGCGAGCGATGGAACTCATGACACACTGGAACCCAGACGTGCGCTACCACGCACTCGTCTCAGTCCAGCACCTCGTCAGTCACCCATGGATCACTGTATGACCGAGGGACCCTGTATTGCTCTGGGGTCGAGAGCAGAATCAAGATGATGGGTAACGTATAACAACGAAGTATTCCGTACAACAGATGAAATGTGACTATGATATTGTATCTCACGGCTGGATCCATACCTCTGCGATGACATCTAGTTCCTTCAACGTGCGTGGTTCCTTGGCAGTAGCATACGTGTCAGGTTCAATATCTGCGTCCGAGAGATGATCACTGATGAGGATGACTCGAAGTCCGCCTGCGCAGACAAAGCCGGTGTGAAGCGGTAGGAAAGTCAGTTCGAACGTTTGGCTTGCTTCGACGCGAGGCAGGTCGCTCGCTGGAACGTCCTGCTGTGTGAGGTCGAAGGGATCTAACAGGATTGCGGATGGACCGAGGAACGAGCACCCACGGAGTTTTGCACTTCTTGTTTCGTCGAGTGTCTCAAAATAGGGTGGTGGCAGCGACAGCAGTGGGTCGCCTCCAGCATCGACTAATTTCTGAGGCGATGGCACGAGCGCTTGTTCGCCCACTAAAGTGACTAACGCCTGCGTCGGGGTCGTCAGGGCGGACAGAGACGAAAAGCGGGAGGGTGTCGGACTGCTCGCCACGGGGGTCTCTAACACGCTCTGAGGGGAGACCCGCGGAGGCATGAGATGTTGCACGACGAAGCGAACTCGCCGACGTCGACCTCGCGGGATCGTGGCCGCAATGCTCAGCCTGAATCCGAGCGTGAAGGGTTTTGCCACCCGGACCGTGTCGCCAGCCCGTCGGACGACGACGAGGTCGATGTCCAGATCCGACACGGGCTCTGGAATGATGAGCGGTTGTGGTTGTGTACCCGAGACCGAGGCTGAGGTGGCGGGGGACAGAGGGCGTGGGGTGGGGATCGGTGTTCCGGGTTGGGGTCGGGAGCGGAAAGGGGAGCTGGATCTGAACGTGCCTGGGGGCGGTGAGTTGGGTCGGGATGCTGGGAGTTGGGGAGAACGGGGTCGGGATGGGCTGGAGGGGGTACCTTGTGGTGCGCGTTGGAGGTAGGGCGGGATAGCGCTGGGGGGCTGCGATGGTATTGGTGGAGCAGGCTGTTGTGGGCCTTGAATTCTGCGCGAGAGCATCTGTTACGAGCACGAAGACGTGCGTTGAACATCCATATCAGTAGGGGGGGCACGAGCGATAGCGAGAGGAGGCACTCACAGATGTTAACAGACGCCCTGGTTCGCCAAATTTGGAGCGCCATGAGATATCGAGTCGACCGAGGGGAATCACAGCTCCGGGCAGATGGGTGGCTGGAAACGTCGGTACGTTTGTGGGGGAAAGGATGTATATATATTGTCGAACGGCCTGGGGCTGCATGAGCGCCATCGAACCGGAAAACAACTGTAGGGCCTGGGTGCCGTCGTTCGAAGTGTCGGGAGTGGGGGCAGGGGCAGAGAGGCGGTTGGCGTCCAACGCGCACCAGCCCTCTGCACATTCGAGTTCCATCCGGTCGAACCACATGGTTTCTTGTGTCATATTTTGGATGTGGACTTCGAGGAATACTTTCTCGCGTTCGAGGGGGTGGAGGATGGCAGAGGGGGATTTTGGGGCGTGAACTTTGGTCTTGACAGATAGTGGATTGGTAACCTGTCCCATCCCAACGTCGTGCGATCCTCAGCACACAAACATACAACCAGGAAGGAGAGGAAAGTGCGAAACGATAAAACACACCGAAAACTTGTAAAATTTTCGAAAGCTCTGCAAGCTTGGATCGTCCGACCCCTCCACCGGCCCCGGTGCATAAGGATACCCAGGCGGAAGCCGATACGTGACCGTACACGCCAACACGTGTTGACCGAGCTCCTTCACCTCGTGGTGCACGATATCCTCGAGCCCGTCCCCCGCCGCGAGCGTACATCCCGCTTCCCCAAGCTCACACAGAAGCGACTTGGAGCTCGCGGTTTGCATTTCGAGGCAGACATGGACGCCTTGAACCGCTGCGTGTGTTTCGTTGTTGACGGAGAAGCAGCAGGAAAAGGTTTCGCCGAGCTGGATGGCACCGAATGCGGAGGGGAGGGTGAGGAATTCGGAGACGTGTGTGAGGTCGCGTAGGGTCTTGGGGTGACCGGGGAGCGGAGTCGTGCCCTGGAGAGAGAGGATCGATGCGGTGGAGTGGGCGGAAAAGGAGGAGGAACTGGAGTAGAAGGGTTCCCAAGCAGCCGCGAGTCCTGGCCGCTATGAGCGAAATGTTTTATCATTCGTGGTGAGTATGGGGGAAGCTCCGAGTCGCAAGCGACCACGCACAGATACCCTGATCACCTTCAGCGACAGAAGATGACCTTGTCTGTCAACACTCGCCATGTTGGAACTTGTGATAAGATGGGGACTCGGTAATGTTAGTGATCAATGATCGACGTGACTGTAGCCCGTCCATGCGCGTTGTTTGTCTTTGTCGAGCAGCATCTTGACTGAGAATCCCACGGTGACTCTATCACCGTTTGGATCCACCAGCTCCCAAGCTATCAGTCGTGCTTTACTCATCTTTCAGCTTTCTTAACCACTCCTTCAATGAAGGCCTCCCTTGCGAAACGACTCGGACACCTCCGGTCCCGCATCGCCAGTAGAGATCCGTCTCCGGCACCTGCACAGCATTCAGACGTACCCAACATGCAACCCAGCACAATCCCCAGCGGCTCCAACATTCTTGCCGATGACGCCGACATTCTCACTCTTGAGACCCAGCACACAGATTCAGATGTATTCAGGGTCACAAGCCCTGTCTCTTTCTCGTCACGCTCCGACAGCTCGAGTGTTACCAACATGCAGACGAAAGCTTTGGATGTTGCCGACTTCATGCAGCACGTTGACCCGGACCTTATGGTGAAATTTGGACGATTCAGAATTCTCATCATCGGCAGGGCAAATGCTGGCAAGACAACCATCCTCCAGAAAATCTGCAACTCGACAGCAGTTCCGGAGATCTACAATGATCAAGGGGAAAAAGTAGGTTAATCAAGCTGGGATATACTGGGTGCTAATGTTGTTGATATGTGATCAGGTCGATTCTGTGATCGAGGGGTCCAGGGAGGTGAGAGTCATTGCTACTGTAAATGTCATTGAAGTACTTCTCTGAGCAATCTTGCCTTGCACAGCGTGGACTCCATGACATCAATTCTGAGATGATTTTCAAAAGTAACGAGAGATTTGTTTTCCATGACTCTCCCGGATTTGAGGCTGGCCGTGAGGATGAGTTTGAGAAGATGAAAGACTTCATCACAGAGCATACCAATACAACTTTCCTCAAGAAGCAAATCCATGCCATATGGTGAGTGGGTATATTGTGTTGGGTTCTAACTACTACTATAATATATGCAGGTACTGCATCCCAATGGATCAATTTCATCGAGCTGTCAGTATTGCAGAGGAAAGGTTTTTTGGTGAATGTGACACTGGTCATGGTGATGAATGCTTGTTGATGATGTGTTCTGAGCTGATTTGTTTGGGTGCTAGTGCCAGTTGTGGTGCTATTCACCAAATGTGATGCTCTCACAACACAGGCATTCCACCCTGAGGACCTACTGCTGCCTCCTGAAGACCAACTTGTGAGGCAGAGGAAGTGTGCTGAAGATATTTTTGCTAGGAGAAATGTATGGGGGGATCTGTGCAAAATGAAATTCCCTCCACAGGCATCTGTAAAACTAGAAAGTTTGTATACATATACTCTCATCTCTCATTTATTCTATTGATTATATTACCAGACATGGATACATCTAATACAGGATGTAACATATTGTTGGAACAGACTACAGCTGCATTGAATGATGCATCATTGCAAATGTTGTTGATTACAGCACAAGAAAAGAATATTCTACTATGCATTGGGTGTGCAGTCAGATAGTGAGTGAAACAGTTTTTGAATGTAAAAGGTATTGATACCATGAAGTGCCTTGGTGCCTTATGCTGAGTCCAAGACCACTAAGGGGAAAGATGTTGATCTGGGTGAGGCATTGGCAAGTTGGTTTCCACACACACAGGTAAGCCTTTGAATCAGTGTGAATTTTTTCAAATAAAAATGATTATATGTTTGATTGATATTGATGGATGGTTAGGTAATTATCATGACATAAAGAGGTAAAAGAGATAACTGATTGATTGTTTTTTCTGTCCATGAAGAAAGTATGTGATATATTATGCATTGAAGTCACCATAGACTTACATGCCTTATCATATTGATAGCATGTGAGTGGTATGTATATCAAAACAAAAACATACATTATAACCTATTCTACTGTTTGTGCATTAATAGCAGGTGAGCAATCTAATGTCAACCTGAAAGATGTATTACTGATGAATTATGTGTATTATTGTTGGAACTTCAAAGGGAGTAAGTCATACAGGAATGTGTGCAAGTCAGCATTTTAATAATGGGTTTATTGATGTCACTGCTGTATTTTTGCTATCAGGCAGTAAGTGACTGAAATCCAGTGACAAGGAGTGTGCCTAATGGATTAATTTTTGTATCATATGACATGGTAGGGAGTAAGTGGTCTGATTACATCTGAAAGATACAAAACAAAAGTTTTCATATACATTCCTGCAACCATTATTGGATAAAGGAAGTAAGTGGTATGTGGATGAAAAAAAACCATCATTTTTGACAAGATTGTGTTCATCTTGGCAATTGCTATTTCAATTATAGTTTGTAGGTGATCAATTGTGCATTTTGAGGCTAGGTGTTGATCATTGGCCCATGTGCTGTGCTTTACATTGATAGTTGGTGAGTATTCTATGTCAATATAAAATCAGAATACTGTTAATGAAGCCACTTCCTGCTGCTCTTTCATTGATAGGAAGTAAGTGGTCTACTGTGAACTGGGTTGAGAATGCTGTTGATTAACAGCCTCCTTCTGGTCTCTAATTGATAGGCTGTAAGTGGTCTGATGTGGATGTGAAATGAGAATACTGCTGATCAGCATACATAACTCCTACTCTGCCATTGATAGGCTGTAAGTGGTCTGATGTGGATTTGTAATGAGAATACTGCTGATCAGCATATTTCCTTCCACTCTCCTATTGATAGGCTGTAAGTGGTCTGATGTGGATTTGAATGAGAATGCTGCTGATCAACATGTCTCCTCCTTTTCTCCTATTGATAGGATGTAAGTGGTTTGATATAAATATAAAGTAACAATGCTGCTGATCAGCATGCCTTGTCCTGCTCTGCTATCAATAGTTTGTAAGCAGTCTAGTGTGGAATTGAAATGAGGATGCTGCTGATAAGCATGTCTCCTTCTGCTCTTCCATTGATAGCGAGTAAGTGGTCTGATGAGAATTTGAAATGAGAATGCTGCTGATCAGCATGCTCCACCATTAACAGGATGTAAGTGACCTGCTATAGATTTGAAATGAGAATACTGCTGACCAGCATACCTTCTCTTGCTCTTCCATTGATAGTTTGTAAGTGGTTTGGTATGGATATGAAATGAGAATGTTGTTGATATGTGTGCGTTCTCTTGCTCTCCCATTGATAGATTGTAAGTGGTCTGATGTGGATTTGAAATGAGAATGTTGCTGATCAGCATGCCTTTTTCTACTCTTCCATTGATAGCAAGTAAGTGGTTTGCTGTGGATTTGAAATGGGAATGCTGCTAACTGGCATGACTTCTCTGGCTCTCCCATTCATAGCGGGTAAGTATTTTGATGTGGATTTGAAATGAGAATGCTGTTAATTGGCATGCCTCCCATTCTCCCATTGATAGTTTGTAAGTTGTCTGTTATGGATTTGAAATGAGAATGCTGTTGATTAACATGGCTTTTCCTGCTCTCCCATTGATAGCAAGTAAGTGGTCTGATGTGGATTTGTGATGAGAACACTGCTGATTAGCATACCCTCCATCAATAGTTTGTGAGTTGTCTGATATGAATGTGAATGCTGCTGATCAGCATGCTTCCTGCCACTCTCCCATTGATAGGATGTAAGTGGTCTGATGTGGATTTAGAATGAGAATGCTGCTGATCAACATTCCTCCTACTTTCTGATTAATAGAGTGTAAGTGGTCTGATGTAGATTTGAAATGAGAATACTCCTAATTAGCATGCTGCCTCCTACCCTCCCATTGTAATAGTTTGTAAGTGGTTTATGGACTTGAAGTAATAAGAATGCTGCTAATCAACATGCCTCTTTCTACTCCCTCATCACTAGGAGGTAAGTGGTCTGAAGTGGATTTGAAATGAGAATGCTAATGTTCAACATGCTTTCTTCTGCTCTCTCATTGATAGCGAGTAAGTGGTCTCATGTGGATTTGAAATCAAGAATGCTGATGATCAGCATGCCTTCTCCTACTTCCCCATTGATAGCGTGTGAGTGATCCAATGTGCATTTGTAATAAGAATGCTGCTGATTAACATGGCTCCTCCTACTATCCCATTGATAGTTTGTAAGTGATTTGATGTGGATTTGAAATGAGAATTCTCCCAATCAGTATGCCTCCCCCTGGTCTCCCACTGATAGGCTGTAAGTAATCTGATGTGAATTTGAAATGAGAATGCTGTTAATCAAGATGGCTGCTACCTTCCCACTAATAGTTTGTAAGTGGCCTGATGTGGATATAGAATGAGAACATTACTGATTAGTGTGTCTCCTCCTACATCCCTATTGATAGGGAGTAAGTGCACTGTTGTGCATTTGAAATGAGAATGCTGCTGATACATAAGCATGCCTCTTCTTGCCTTTCCATTGATAGCAAGTAAGTGGTCTGATGTGGATTTCAAATAAGAATGCTGATGGTCCACATGTTTCATTTTGCTTCCCTCAATAGTTTGTAAGTGATCCAATTGGGATTTGAAATGAAATGCTACTGATCAGCATGGCTTTTCATGCTTTCCCATTGACAGCTTGTAAGTGGTCTGATATATACTTGAAATGACAATACTGCTGATAAGCATGCCTCCTCTTGGTCTTTCATGGATAGGAGGTCAGTGATCTGCTATACATAGATTTGAAATGAGAATGCTGCTAATGAGTATGCCTCTTGCCCTTCCATTGACAGGATGTAAGTTATCTGCTGTGGGTTTGAAATGGGAATTCTGCTGATCAGCAACCTCCTTCTGCTCTCCCACTGACAGCTGGTTAGTGTTCTGATGTGAATCTGAAATGAGAATGCTGCTGATCAGCATGTGTTGGTTGTGTTCTTCTGGTCTGCCCTTGATAGGCTGTAAGTGGTCTGGTGTAAATTTGAAATAAGAATACTACTGACTAGCATACTTTCTTCCACTCTTCTATTGATAGGCTGTAAGTGGTCTAATGTGGACTTGAAATGAGAATGCTGTTGATCAGCATGCCTTCTTCCTTTTCATTAATAGCGAGTGAGTAGTCTGATGTGGATTTGAATTTAGAATGGTGTTGATTAGCGTGCCTCCTCTTGTTCTTCCATTGATAGGATGTAAGTTGTCTAATGTGGATTTTGTAATGAAAATGCTGCTGATCACTATACCTTCTTCTGCTCTTCCATTAATAGAAGGTAAGTGGTCTAATATGGATTTGAAATAGAATGCTGCTAATTATCATGTCTTTTCTTGCTCCCCCATTGATAGGCTGTAAGTGGTCTGATGTGGATTCAAAATGGAAATGTTGCTGATCAGCATGCCTCCTCTGACTTTCCATTGATAGGCTGTAAGTTGTCTAATGTGGATTTTGTAATGAGAATGCTGCCAATCAGGATGTCTTCTCCTGCTCTTCCATTGATAGCAAGTATGTTGTCTAATATGGATTTGAAAATGGAAATGTTGCTGATCAGCCCTCTGCTCCCACTGATAGAATGTAAGTTGTTTGATGTGGATTTGAAATGAGAATGCTATTGATCAGCATGCCTTCTTCTTTCTCATTAATAGCAAGTAAGTGGTCTGATGTGGATTTGAAGTTAGAATAATGCTGATTAGCATGCCTCCTCTTGTTCTTCCATTGATAGGCTGTGAGTGGTTTAATGTGAATTTGAAATAAGAATACTACTGATTAGTGTGCCTCCTTCATAGCAAGTAAGTGTTCTGGTGTGGATTTGAAATGAGCATTCTGCTAATCAGCACGCCTCCTGCTCTTCCATTGATAGGATGTAAGTGGTCTCATGTGGATTTGAAATGAGAATACTGCTAATCAGCATGCCTTCTTCTACACTCCCATTGGTAGCAAGTAAGTAGTTTGATGTGGATTTGAAATGAGAATGCTGGTGTTGATTTTGCCTTCATGATCACTTCCCTAATAGTTTGTGAGTGCTTCTTATAATATGCATGAGATAATATTTATTGCTGATCATTTTATATCCACTCTTTCTATGACTTTTTTATTGATAGGAAGTAAGTGAATTGGTTTCAAATAACATCAAAGAGTGTGATTTATCAAATTTCATTTTCATAGAAGGTAATAATATGATGTGGATTGACAAATTGGATCACTGATGTACATATGTACACATGCCTCCTCTGATGCTTTGTACAAAATAGAATGTAAGTGACCTGATTTACAATGGGCATCTACATTCTACTCATTAAATCCACCATTTCATTGTCCAATCTGGTATAATTCATTATATGTACCTTAATTTATTTGTAGCTGGTAAGTATTATCTTGCTACCACCACAACTTATGCAGCTATCAATTGATATGACAATCTATAGGATGTATGTTATATTTTGTGATGCAGCAATATTGTTGTGTTATTTATTGTTGACATTTAGCAAGTAAGTTATCTAGTTAACAATTTAAATATCTTGATTTATACCCTGAATAGACAGTTAGTGTTTACCTCAAGCTTCATATGTTACAACTAATATCATCCAGATTGTCACCAACCCTCTTTTCTACCCAGTAAATCCTTTGCTATTTGATTATACCATATATTTGCTAACATGCATATCTTATGTCTTTGAGGGCTCTCTTCAAAAAACAGAGGCATTGTCCATGGCATGTAATATCATTATCATTATCATATCAATTCCCCATGTATTTCAGACTACAAAGCCAACCAACACAAAGGAAGAAATCCTTCAAAAAGGCATTGGTAAGTTAATTAATTTGTGTTTTGATCATGCTTATACATACTTTTCTCAACAGACCTTTTGCTACTTCTTCAATATTCCTTCACTTTGGTTCAAAACAAATCTGAAGATCCTTTTTCCCTGGCAGTACAAAGATATCAAACATCTGGGATATCTGTTCAGGTATCCAAGACACTGAATAAGCTTCTTGTCAAATATTCTGCTACCAACAGCTCAGAGGAAAAAGCAAAACTTGTTGTGGATGTAATCTTGCAACATTCTTTGTGTAGGTAGTCAAGTGATATATGTAGCTTCTCACATATTAACTTGATCTCACAGCAAATGGCTTTGGTTATTGAGATTTGGAGGAAGTGTTGGAGTACTAAGTGGCATTAGTTGTGAGGATTTGGAGAAAGTGTTCTGATTTGAGAAAGGCCCATCTATCTGGCCATGTTGGATGATGTAGATGGTCATCCAATTTGGTTGCAAACCTGCACAATAAGCATATTGATAATATCATGCTTATTCTATATAATTGAGGGGCCAAGTCAGCACACTATTGAGTCCTTTAAAGAGTTTGCCATACACATCAATGTTTATCTGACTCCAGGTCTGTTAAAATAACAAAAACATGCACACTTGGACCACTCTGCATTCAGCATTTGTCCTCCACCCCCACAGTCTGCATGTAGTCCACCTCCACAGTTGTTTCAATCCCATTGTAAAAAACCAACATTCTTTACTATTATAGACCTCATTTCTCACTTGACATCACTTCATCCTTTGACTATCCACTCTTCCTTTTCTATCCTATACTTATTTGATTCCACCTATCCATCTATCCATCCATGCTATCTATGTCTATCTGCTTCCCAAATTATTTAGGTTTGTTTTGATCCAGACTTGTTGTTTTTGACCTGGATATTTACATTTACAGTGACCTCAAAAACCCTTTCCATACTAACCCCAATGGCAGTGCGCTGCGCGCACTGCCAATCACTGTGGGAATTTCGCTTAGCTTTAGTGGGGATATAAATAGAACATACTCTTGGCTACAACATTGCCCCCTGGATCATGTGATTTCATTCACACACTGCTGAGATATGCCCATTTTAAGACAGCCATGTCATGGAAAGGGTTTTTGAGCTTTTGAAGTCATTGGTAGGATTTTAGTGAAATCACTGAATATTTGGTATCGTTTGCTCATAGACACAAAGATATGCATGTAAATAGTATGTCTGAGTTTGAAAAAGTTCACACACTTCT
>QFEF01002179.1:0-10222 GCA_003316035.1 Neoboletus subvelutipes
TAAACCAGTCATATCTCTACAGTGTGTGAATGGAATCACATGACCCAGGAGGCAATTTTGTAGCCAAGAGCATGTTCTATTTATATCCCCACCAGAGCTAAGTGAAATTCCCACAGTGATTGGCAGTGCGCTGCACGCACTGCCATTGGGGTTAGTATGGAAAGGGTTTTTGAGGTCACCTGTACATAACTCAATGAAAGTGGTTGTCAGCACAATGGGTGACATGCGGCTGTGTCATAGTGGGTTCCAGGGGTTGTAATATAGCAGTGAGGGAAGAATGGAAGAGTTGGCGTCGAAATAAATGGAAGTCAGCATTGTTTGTAAACTCCCAGTCAGCTAAATAATTCGATAGTGAGGTTAGATCACAACTGAGTAGAGAACTCACTTTTAGGAACAGCAAGAAAGCCCAGCAGCGCCACAGAGTTGCAGTGAGCATGATGAATGTTGTTATGTAGATTTCCCAGTGGGATATAGAGTGGGTAGTATTCTGTGTGACCAGTCCCAATGGATACCATTGTTTTATCACTCCCAAGGATGACTGGAGCAAACATGGCCCCATGGGTTTGAGGATCCTCACTAATTTGTTCCTGCTCAATGAGAAAATGGTATTAGTGGAGTCCGTTCTTAGACAGGATACCATGAAGGACGTACACACTGATCCCAAGCCCATTGCCCTGACATAAGATCACAGACTTCACGTTCACCCTGCTCATCAGTCATGATTTTTGGTGCATAGTCGATCTTGCTGGTAAAGTCTGGGTTTGCAAGCTGATGCTCAAGCAAGACAAGTGGGTTCCGGTGCCATATATCATATTTGTTACAAGTATGCTAGGGGGTACCATTTTTTGCTCGCCCATGAGCTCACCTGACTTGTCAGTATTGGCCCCGATACCCGAGTCCCTCTGGGACAACATCTTACCGGACCTGGACATCCCCCAGGACATATGGGAGGAATACTTCCACTCTGCGCTCTTTGAGGACTAGGCTTCTCTCGGACCTGTTCCACTTCTAACTGCAGACCTTTTAATCTCCTAAGTCATATTCTCTTGTATATGACTCCTGTTCCTTTCCATCATTGACTCATCTTGGCCTCAGTTCATTTCACTCAGTTTATTTTCGTCCTGATTAGTTGAGCTGCACCCGCAGTATCACATTTCATATTTAACCAAGACACATCTTTCTTCTTTTGGTATGCAACACATCTTTCCTTTTATATCTCATGCAATGCGACTCGCATCTTCCCTTTTATATCTTATGCGACGCGACATGTCTTCATTTAACCTTTAGTATCATATGCGACATGACACGTCATTTCCTTTTATACTTTAGAGTGGAGATTCTATCTTTAGCCAGCCCTAAAGGGGTTTAGTATAAATAGCTAGAATTGCCACCCATGTAACTCTAACTTTGATCTACGCAATCTTACGTAGAATTCAAAGCCTTCACTGTCAGCGCCCATGCCAGCGTTGTTAATCCTTGAAACCAGTGTTTCAATCTGTCATCTATCTAGATCTCGAACATCTGTCAATCAGAGTTTGATCTAGGAACTGTGAACCTTCTATAGGGAGGTGTCACCACTTTGTCCCTGATCAGAGGATCAGTCCGTGAGTCATTGCCCAACACTCGCTGTGCCCAGCTGCCTATTGCCCAGAGGCCACGCCCAGATACAGGCCTTGCCCACAACCTGTCCATAGCCAACTACTCCTTGTGTGCCTGGAGGGAGCCCACTCATTGCCCTGCAAACAGCATACCAGCTGAGGTTGCCACAACCGTTGCACACCGCTCACCGATCAGGTGATCCACTTGCAGACCAAGAAGGTTGCCCGTGTCTACAGAGGTAGACTTGTCCCATAGCAAAGACTTCAGTCTTCTGCGTATGTGTTATTTGTTACACCGGTCATAACAATATTCAGCTGTCATCCAGGCGGGGGGGTCTTCCGGCAAAAGGCCTGAGTATTTCACTGCAAAGGACTCCCAAGGTGCATCACCATGTCTAATAGAATTGATTGCTCTGTAAAGCTCCACATGGGACCTAAAAGGGGGTCCATGATCATCATAGAAGGCCGACATTAGTAACATCAGCTCATCTATTTTTCTGGCTGACATCTGCTCTTTGCTATACAGAAAATCTGCTAGTGCAAAGTGGGTATGAGACTTGAACGGATACCAGTCATCTCACTGCTGTTCATCCCGTGGCAAAGGTGGTTGATCTACGGGGAGTGCAGCACCATTCTGATCACATGGCAATCTTGTAATGACACCCAACAATGAAATAAGTTTTTGCCATGAAAAAATTGAAAGAAATACTGTTTATAATCGAATGATACCGCATATGTCGTTGCCGCTCGTCAGGTTCAATACCAGGCTCATCATCACCTGGGCTCAACTGATCCTTGGGGCCTTCATTTGGAATGTTCCCCACCACTGGGACAACAACCAGAGCAGCAGGTGGAGCTACATGGCCATGGGCACAATAGACTCGGGCATGTCTCTTGAGGCCACCATGTGAAAGACAAGTCTTTGGGCATCCTGGAAAGTGGCAGGCGAGGAAACGATGGGGAAGGGGGAGGTTACCAGCCTGCATGGAAGTTTAGAGTTAGTCTTGACTTTAGGATTAGTCACAAACAGCGAAGGTTTGGTGGCTCACTTGCATAGCTGGGTGGTGGCTTGCAAGCCGACAAAAAAAAGACAGGGATAGACCCCCACTTATTTCTGACTCTCATGTCTCCACCATGGCCCAGCCCCACCTCATCAATACCTGCCCATCAAACTGGAATCGTCATCCTGGAGTCTCTGACATGCCTGCTCCCCAATGAAGCAGCATGGCAGTTGCAAGTGAGCTTGCTGCTAACGAAGCAGCAGACGCTCTCACTTGACAGATTCAGGCCCATAAAATACAGAAGGCAGCAGCCATTGAGAATGAGCTGCAGGAGAAATCAGAAGAACTCAATGAGAAATTTGCAACACCTACCTCAAAGTATGTCCAAGGACAGACTGTTCTGAGCACGGGTACACACAAGTCGCCTGCTCATGTGGCGACATTGCTGGCCAGGAACGACACCCCAGAGCAGACGAAATCTGTTGAAAAAGGTCAGATGAAGAGATGTAGCTGGAAACATACCTTCTGACCAGTGACTATCTAGAAAAAGGGAGAAAGAGAGCAAGTCAGGACGAGAGAGGTAAGAAGAAAAGTGGAGCACTTTTAAAGGACCATGAACACGAGGATGCACCAGTATCAACTCCCAAACCTTCCAAAAGGAGTTCCAAGGCAACACGTGGAACTATCGAGGCCGCTCGCAAACAGGTGGCTACAAGGAACCCTTCGGATGCTGATAGCTCCAATGCACTGGGGGGGGATGAAGAATGAGCAGCAGGGCATGTTGGCAATCTAAAAAGAAAGATCATTGATAGGTAATTGATTAATGGGATCGGAGATGGTGATGTGTGACTCACTTGGGTCACAGGGATGATAACAACCTGGAGCTGTCTGCGCAATGTGAAACGCCTACTCGTAAGGTTAGCAAGTCCAAGAAAACTAAGGCACTGGTGGTTGGGGGCCTCAAGCCACTTTACAAGCAAGTGCAACACGGCTTACCTCATGAACCTGCAAGCAAGGATGCACTGCAGCCACAAGACTCACCAAATGTAAAAGATGGCCTCCATCTCCAACCGTTTGGTGGACTCCCAGACAAGGAAGAAAGCCAATGGTCAGCCCCTACCTATGTGATGTCTGATGCGGCCCAGGGATCTGGGATACCTGCCAAAGCATCCTGCGTCATGACCAGCAAGGCAGGGAGTGTCACTGGGACAGTGCAGGAAATGGCAGTAAGTAAACTCACCTCAGATAACACCAGAGTTACACATTTTTAATAAACTATCTTTTAGCTTACCAAAATAATACCTAACGCACCCCAGGAACGCTTGGAATCAAGTGGGACAATCGCCCGTGTGACCTCGGGCCCATATGTCGGTAGGACCCAGCCATCCTGCAGTGACCTCCCACCTGGGGTGCAACAAATTTTCAAGGATGTATTCATTCCTTTGATTTGGCAATGGATGGGAACATTGGAGAACCCTTGGTGTACTGATGAACTCATTATACCTATGCAGGTGTTCTGGAATGCCCTGACAAACCTGACTGATCCATCATGGGCACACATCTTTGAAGAAATCAATGACCCAATGTATAAACTGGTACATTAATCTGCTTCAAAGTAACTAGCAACTGACTACTGCTATACTTACTGCAACATGTTTGTCACACCATGTCCACCATGCTTTGTCCACAGACAATCCAGAGGGTGTACGAGTGGCGGAACCACATTGGTACTGCTGCTGTCAATGCACTCAGGGAGTTCTGGGCTACTGATGATAAGTACAAGAATCTGAACGAATGCAAGAAATACGCCAATCTTGCCCTTGGTCCCGGTTTACTATACCTATACGGTGAAGTCAGTTGCGTTGGGAATTCAGATAACTGGGCAGTAAGTAACCCCTCCTTATGAAAACTTAGTGGTACTGATTGCTCATTGCTCCAGTGTGATCCGAGGTTGATAAAATGTACCAGGGGCCACTCATTCTGCAAACTTTGGCTGCACATCTGAAGGACATTGTACTGGTCAACAACCCAACATATTACAGAATGATCAATAAGGGTGAACTGATTGGTGCACTGGTATTGGCACTGACAGTGGTAAGTTTGGTCTGCGCTACTGGTTGTTACGGTCCCAAACCTTCACAGGTCATTAAAGGGACATAGTCGTTTTTCTTTTCTTTTCTTATCTTATCTTATCACATCACGTGACCACTAGACTGAAGCTAGTTCACTTTCAGCTGGTTCACTCGCGCTCACGGACGCACTTCACTCACAAAGTCTAGACTTGATGTCAAGAACTCTTTCATACCTTAATATATCCTTATATATACTAATGACTTCTCACAGTCATATCTGCTCCTTCTCTTCTTCTTTTTATCTCCATGCCTCATGTCTAGCACATGTCAGGCTTCTCTTCCATTTTGCCACAGCATGCTGTGTCCTCTTTCTTTTAATCTCCGTTCCTCATGCTTGACGCATGTTATACCTCATGTATTTAATCACTGCTACTCATCGGTAGATCCGACGTACACATGTACAAGTAGTAGTTTGAATATATAAACCCAGAGACTACGACGGGTAATTCCCAGTCTAGTTCTCTTGGGAATTGCCTTCCTCAGGAGATCCACTCAGCCTTAGTAGTTTTCTCTTCACACTTCAGTCTAAGTGTTCAGGTGCAACCTAGAGTCTTAGGACATTTGAGGTTGTTTCACTAGAACTAGACTATACTTTCATACTCTACCTTTCACCTACATACACTTAGAAAAGCCAGCGAGCTGGACACAAGTCAGTCCCTTGTCCCTCTCCTCAAGGATCCGCATCACTCATAGTAGAGGCACTAGTGCTGATCACCTTTCACAGGACCCTTTGCCCTTTCCTCTCCAGCTCAAGGCCTAACCCGCCCAGACTTACAGCATGGGAGATCGCAGCGAGGCATGTCCCTGAAGCGTTCGGGTTACCAGCAATCAACCCTTACACACCAGACCGTGAAGAGGACCCCAGACACCTCACCCCCACCTCACAATTTTTAAGGAACTTAGAAAGAAGCTTAGAGCCAGCGCTCTTCGCACATTTCACCAACTCTGACACTGGTGGTTTAGTTTACCCACCTACAACAGGAGAACAAATCGCACTCGCTATCAGAACGGGCGTCCCACACGTCTCTCTGCTGCATTCCCCGATCTCACAAGAGTCGGCAATCAGCGAAGAACCCACACTAGAAGTGCAAGAGAGAGCGTGGTCTTATGACCCCAACGATGGGCCAGGCGTTTTACTTCATCAATGAGTTCCTACACCCTGCATCGCATCCTTGTCCCCTCTGCCAGAAGTCGTCTTCGTACGAGCTATCGTTAACAAGGGATTAGAGATCCGAGCACCCCCAGCAGTAAAGCGGGAAAGAGAAGAAGAGGTATTGGTACAGGAGGAAGTACTGAGAGCAAAGAAGCAAAAGAAGCTTCCCAAGCGAACCATCAGAAGGTTGCGCCCAGACGAGCCAGAAGCTCACACGTCGAAGACCTTACGTCCTAGACACACCCTCCACCTCCCTAAACGATTCCAACAGTAGTAATTTCCTACCACAATGACTATTCCCGTTGCTCTCCTCAATGCCCTTGACACGGCTGCAGGCGATAACAATGACGACAATTGGGCTGCACTAGCTAAAGAATTAAAAAGACATATCGAGCACCAAGAAAATCAGCTCGACACAATCAGGGTGTACAACCTCACGCTAGAAGAGAGGTTGCAACACTTCGAAGTCCAAGTCAATGCCCAGGTGGCAGCAGTAGGATCTTCGAACAGTGCAGGAGTAGCAGCCTCCATGCATGCACAAGGACCGCCCCGTCTCTCAAAAATATTTGCAGACCCAGGAAACTACGATGGAAAAAGAGGAAAAGAATTTGAAGAATGGTGGATCAAATTCCACTCCTGGCGAGATGCAAACCCTATCGCTCTCACAGGACAACAAGGCATTCGGGCATGCTTGTCCCGAATGAAAGGAAACGAGGCCGGAGCTTTCGCACGGTCCCAACTCAGCGCAATGATGCGCCAAGATTATGAGCCAATGTCTTGGTCTCATTTCCAATCGGTTGTGGAGGGGCACTTCCGATCAAGTACAGAGAAGGATTGGAACCGCAAGGCAATTACCAATCTTTGACAAGGAGATTCCCCCATGGATGTCTTTCTGATGAAGTTTGAAACTTATCAGACGATGGCCGAATACGATGATGATCACCTGATCGAGCTTCTCGAGAAGAATGCCGACAGAGATCTCGTCAACAAGCTCATTATGGAGCAAGGGAGGTTTGAAGACCTCATAAAATTCAAATTAGAGCTTAAGAAGCTCGGAGCAAGGAAACAGCTCCTTAAATATATTACCAAAGGAACTGCAGACCAATATGAACGGTCGCATAAGAAAGAACGTGACCCCAATGCAATGGATGTTGATGTGGTCCAAAAGGGCACAAAGAAGTGTCACAATTGCCAGGGAGAAGGCCATTTCTCCGCGGACTGCAAGAAGCTGAAATTGCAATGTCCGGAATGCAAGTTCTTGGGCAGTGGTCACCACAACAACTGCTCAAAGAACAAGGGCAAAAAGAACTCCGGTGGATGTAACGTCAATGCCACCAAGAGTAAGGAAGAACACTTGAAAGAGTGTGTGCATGCGTCTTGGGATGACATTAAAAGCACCGACAAGAAGTCAGATGACTCCAAGGGAAAGACCCGAGATTGGAGTTCGTCGATCAAGGGGATGAGCCTAGACGAGGCTCGAGCCTGGTTCAAGGACTATGAGGCCCTGGCCTCTAAGTCAAAAAATTAAATAGTCCAAAGCGCGTATCTGGGTGCGCAGAGGACTCAAATCGATTTTCTCTCCTATCTGTAGAAGAAACTGAGTGCGGAGATTCTGCAGATGTATCTACTCTATCTACACCTTTGCTGTCAGGAGGGTCCCATTCAGGGCTCGCTGGGAACGTTATACCCAGGCTTAATTCTCCTAAACAAAAACAAAAAAATATTTCAGCTCCAGAAATCCCAGATGACGTATTCATCAGAAGCGTCAAAATAGAAAAAGAAGTCTTGATGACTATCGGTGTATCGCCCATCAGATCAAAGCGAAAGTATATTAAAACCACCGCCTTGCTAGACTCAGGCGCAAACATTATCTTTATTGACAAAACGTGGGCAAAACGAAATCACATTCCTTTAACCGAGCTCCATTGACCAATTCCAGTTTACAACGTGGATGGCACAAAGAACTCCACTGGTAGCATTATGCACAGTGCTGAATTAATTGTCGAATTCGAAGGTCACCGTGAGCAAGTTTCAGCGGAAGTTACTGACCTTGGCAAGAACACATTCATTCTCGGATATAGTTGGTTGAAACGCCACAATCCGGAGATTAATTGGGCACGAGGCACTGTCAAGATGACATGTTGTCCTTTGCACTGCCATAGCTTACAGGATAAGCCGTTCTTCGTCCAATGGATCGAAAAGGAAGAATTAGACATTCAATACGCCGTTTACGACACTATTCGTGCACTAGAAGCACAACTGGAAAAACCTAAAGATAAAACACCCAAAGAATTGGTACCCTTCATATATCACAAATTCTTAGATGTCTTCTCGAAGAAGCAATCCGAGCGCATGCCAAAGTGCAAACCATGGGATCATGCAATAGACATGAAAGAAGGCTATGAACCCAAAAAGGGAAGAATTATCCCCCTCTCCGTTTAGGAACAAGAGGAAGTCACTGTGTTCATTGATGACCAGTTAGCTAAGGGTTACATACGTCCTTCTAAATCCCCTCAAACATCGCCCATGTTCTTCATTCCAAAGAAGGATGGAAAGAAGCATATGGTACAGGATTACCGATACCTCAACGAACACACGATCAAAAACAATTACCCACTGCCGTTGATCTCGCAGCTGGTTGAGAAGCTCAAAGGAGCTAAATTATTTACCAAAATGGATCTTCGATGGGGTTATAACAACGTTCGCATCAAAGAAGGTGATGAATGGAAGGCAGCGTTTACGTGCTTCCATGGAGCCTATGAGCCCCTAGTCATGTACTTCGGATTATGCAACTCCCCCGCCACCTTCCAAGCGATGGTTAACGACATCTTTGCCGATATGGACGGCGTTGTCGTGGTATATATCAATGACATCCTCATATTTACAAAAACGGACAACAAAGAGGAACACAACAAGATCGTGCTAGAAGTCCTCTGTCGTCTGTAAGAAAATGATCTATTCGTGAAACCCGAGAAATGCACGTTCAAAGTAACTGAGGTTGATTTCCTCGGAATGATCGTGGGAAAAGACAGTATCTCAATGGATCAAGAAAAAGTAAAAGCGATCAGGGAATGGCCCGCTCCAAAGAACGTAAAAGGAGTGCAGAGCTTTTTAGGTTTAGCGAACTTCTACAGAAGGTTCATAAAAGATTACACGCTAGTCACACGTCCCCTTCATGACTTGACGAAGAAGGATGAACCCTTTCAGTGGCTAGAAGCACAGCAAAACGCATTTGACACACTGAAACAGAGTTTCACTACAGCTCTTATATTGGCATATCCTGACGATAATGCTCAATTCTGCCTTGAATGCGATGCTAGCGATTACGCAACAGGCGCGGTCTTATCTATGAAGAAGAATGATGAATGGCACCCAGTGGCCTTCTCTTCTCATGCCATGACTCCGCAAGAACGGAATTATCCCATTGCCAACAAGGAAATGCTTTTGGTCATTCAGGCTTTGGAACAGTGGCATCACCACTTAGAAGGTGCTAGACACCAATTCGAGATTTGGAATGACCATGCAAATTTGCAATGGTTCATGACAAGGCAGGACCTTAACCGACGACAGGCCCGGTGGGCTATGTATTTGTCGAGATTTGACATGGCTTGGTGCTACAAACCAGATAAAACCATGACCAAACCCAATGCTCTCTCTAGACGAGAAGATCATGCGGAAGGTATCTCAGATGACAATAAAGGAGTCATCGTTATCTCCCCAGACAAGATCAGATCTACGATCGCGATCATGGATGATGGGTCTATATTAAAACAAAAAATCTTCAATGCCACATGCCTACTGGATGAGTCAGAGATCCGGCGGCTCGCTAAGAAGCATACCATCTGTGAAGAACGAGATGGATGTTTGTACGACAACTTAGGGCGTCTTTACGTCCCAGATAAAGCCATTCTCAAGATGGAAATCGTTGAGAAGCATCATGATACCCCCATGGCCGGACATCCTGGTTATGAAAAGACCTTAGATTTGTTGCAGCGCAACTACTTTTGGCCTGGAATGGCCGCTTACATGAAGGATTACGTCACTAGATGTGACACGTGTCAAAGAATGAAAGGTTCTAACGTGGCCCCATCAGGGCTCCTTCAACCCCTTCCTATTCCCAATTCACCGTGGGAACACATTACAGCCGACTTCATCACGGGTTTACCCGATTCCCATGGCTATAACGCTATTTTCACAGTCGTTGATCGACTTTCTAAAGAAGTGGAATTGATTCCATGTACAGAAAAATGTTCTGCCATAGACACAGCGAGGTTATTCTTGGATAACATGTGGAAACATCATGGTTTACCACGCTCCATCACTTCTGATCGAGGACCG
>QFEF01002180.1:0-21035 GCA_003316035.1 Neoboletus subvelutipes
TATCCTTCCAGAGCTGTTCTACATCTCGTACGTTCACCTGACAGTGCGACCGTAGTCAGCAAAGTGAAGACTTTAGCATCTCGATCGATATATACACACCCATCCATGCGAGTTCGAATTCGACTTGATAAACCTAAGCGAGAAATTTGCGGTTCGCAAAGGCAACACTTCTGCGTGATTTCACTTACATCATTGGGGGCAAATCGTCCAAGTACCTGTTATACACAACAGGAATGACTATAATCCTGATGACTTTATAATAGCGAAACGCACCAATTTCCGGGAATTTCGACAATCCCAGTTTCACTTCCTTTCGCAAGCGGTTTCATCCAGGTCTCCGCTTTTGCTGAGTAGTCGATCTTTGTCCAGTGATCTTCGTCCCGTAGATAATATGCTTGAGAGCTGGGGAGGCTTAGGTGTTGGGCAAACTATGAGGGGTCTGAACTCACTCATGGCACATGTTAGAGTGGTCTAGTACGATGGCAATGATATCAGAAGTTGATCGGCGCAAAACAGAGGTTTGCTCAACCATATTCAATACCCTTGTCGAGGAGTAGCGCTGTGCCTTCCTTGCTCGTTTCCCACCATGGTGCCACACTTCCTTTTGGTGGCTTTCCAAAGTTGAAGTCTGTGAGCAGTTTGTGGGTATGGTCTAAGATGTCTCGCTGCTGTTCGAGCGACATATTAGTTGGATTCTGTAGAGCAAGACATGAGATCTAGTAAATTCATAGCGTGCTGGGTGTACCTCATGGGAATACCCGTGAAGTCCACTAATCATGGAATGTCAATGGAACGAGCTGTAAGGGTATGTAATTACGAACATTTCATGTCCAGCGTCGCGGACGGTTGCCATCTCCTTCGGGAATGTCTCCAAGCTATGTCCTGAGTGCACCATGTATGAGGCAAACGCGAAATGATGTCCATGTAACGCACTCACCGGGAATAAACCAACTAGTTGTAATCCCGTACTTCTTGAAAAGCTTGAGAAGCCTGGGCACCCCTACCTCACCAGCGTACATTCCCTGCCATTCTAGATGTAAGACGAGGCACAGCTTAACGGGATTTACACACTCTAGAAATGTCGAGGGGGGAGTCCTCTCCTCCATAGGAGCCAAGCCTAGGAACGTCAGATAATGCCACTGGTTTGGAGGAATCCGTACCAGCCAGCGACAGCGTCGACATCTACGCCAAAGCCAATGAGGATGGTTCGTGTCATTGTGCAAGATATGGTCACAAAGTATTCCGAGGATAAAGCGTTCGAATGAGGAGACCACGACCGCCGCCCGGTGTATATAAGGTCATGACAATGAGATGCCCATTCGTGCGCATGATCAGTGATCATGTTGTCATTGTGTGAGATCAAGTCAAAGCTATAATAGGCAGAACAAGATAAAAGACAAAGATACAGACCCTCCCACACACATGTAGGATAGTTCAATCAGAAGCGAGTCCCAAGGCTCTCCTAGTCTGGTCACGGAGTTCCGAGAGAGTCCACCCCTCGCGGAGGAGCGGTCGTGCGGCCGTCGTAGTACTAACGAACGGCCGCCCGATTGGTAGGTTATCGCATTCACGACCCCAAAAAGATCTACCAGTGGATTATGTGTCGATCATACTACTGTGTTACGAACAGACTCCCGGACCGTTAGCCTGCTGGGTTTTCGGGGTCGCGGTACCAAACCATGAGTTGCACACCGTGTGTGCAGGTTGCAACTTGCGATTTATGCAAACTCGTGCTAGCGACTCTACACTTCCTCCAGCAGGCTGAGCGGTCGGCCACCTGGTGATATCGAAGACGTTCCCGCCTGTCACTGATACCGCATATCCATATCACCAAACAAGCCACTCTCCGTCGCCAACGATTGTTGAAGTAGTAGTCTGATTCAGACTCACCACTTCAAGTCGTAATTGCTCCTCGTACTAGCTCGACCGGACGTCAAGCAAGACGGCTATGCGTCCACTTTTGTGTCGTCAAATATATGTACTCGGGCCTTCGACGCGTTACATGGCGTCCTCCATTTCTCAGAGACGTGTCATCTGCACAGCTCAGGCCATTGAACACCTTAATATCAATGTCAATGCGCTCATTCACATCCCAAAAACAACTCGTATTACTCGTCACGACGGAGAACTCCATGGAATGACCCTAGCGATAAAGGATAACATTTGTACCGCTTCACTTCCGACGACTTGTTCTTCTGCCATGCTGTCTGGTGCGTCGTCCTGTTTCCGTTCGTGAGGCCGACGAGGATCATGGCCGTGCAGAGTATACGTCACCGTTCGACGCGACCGCCGTGGAACTCCTTCGTGATGCGGGTGCCCAAATCATTGGGAAAGCCAACTGCGACGAGTTCGGCATGGGGTGTGTCCCGTCTCGTGACTACCAACCCATGAACGGAAGGCTGAACAAACGTCTACGCAGATCCCTCAACACCAACTCTATCCACGGCCCCGTCGTGAATCCATACCAACCCGCTGATACGCGTGATGTTCCGTGGACGGACCGTGAGCGCAGGTGCGCGGGTGGTAGCTCAGGTGGGAGCGCGGCAAGTGTCGCAGCTGGAATGTGTGCCGCGTGTGTAGTCTCGCTGTTTCTCTAGGCCACTGTCGTGTTGACGTGCAATTCCAAGCGCCTTGGGGACTGACACAGGTGGATCCGTGAGATTGCCTGCCTCGTATTGTGGTGTCGTAGGGCTCAAGCCTTCATATGGTCTCATCAGTAGGTCGGTGAGACTATCTCTTTGTATATTGCTTCCTGTGACAGGACTCAAGGAACCTAGGTGGGGTGTAGTGTCGTTCGCGGATAGCCTCGACTGTGTTGGCGTCCTTGCTCAGTCTGTCGATACTGTCAAGAAGGTATTCGGTGTGTGTTGAGTTCTGAGTGAACTTTCTTGCGCTCACTCGTAAGCTCTAGATGTCATCTCAATTCACGATGCACGCGACCCAACCGCTGCATCACCTGAACTCAGGAAGAGAGCAAGCTCAATCGTAGAATCATGCCTCCTACAAGACCATTCCAGCGTTCAAACCAACAGTCTTGATGGCCTCAGGATCGGGATACCCCAGGTAGTCATGCACCACTTGCTTCCTGGACTGCTGATTCCATCATACTACTTGCAATTTATAGGAGTACTTTCCTCTCGAACTGGAACCCAGTATCACCAGCGCCTTGCGCACTATCGTCAGAAATCTCAAAGATGCCAGGGCGTCCATTCGGCCTGTCTCTCTCCCGGCGACGCAGTATGCCCTGAGCGCGTACTACGTTATTGCGAGTGCTGAAGCGTCCAGTAACCTTGCTCGGTTTGATGGGATTCAGTATGGTTCGTTCTGCTTTTTTACTTCTTTCAAAGACGCCACGTCGGGGATAGGTGACAATGCTCATCCTCATCGTCACTGATAGGTCTCCGCGTTCCGCCTCCCTCTGGAGCGTCCCGCTCGAAACCAAGTAACGTGTATGCCCACTCGCGGTCTGCAGGGTTCGGTCGGGAGGTACAAAAACGGATACTGTTAGGGACGTATGCCTTGACCGCCGAGTGAGTGCCTTCCGGCACACTCATCGTGATGAACAATGCAACTAAACCGACCACGGCGTAGCGCATTCGATAACTACTTTTTGCAAGCCCAGCGAGTGCGTGCGTACATCAAGGACGACTTCAATAGGGTCTTCCGTCATCCGTGTGTTCACCTTGCTCACCCGGAGTCTTCCCTACCCGCCGATGGGGTCGACGTCCTGCTCCACCCTTCTGCGATCCGCACTGCGCCGCGTCTTTCAGGGAAACAGAATGACGGTAAGGAGGGGTGCAATTCATTGAGCATGGACGAATACTTGCAGGATGTGATGACTGTCCCTGCGTCACTCGCCGGGTTGCCTGCACTTACGGTTCCCGCAGGGACGGGCGAGGATGGATGGCCCGTGGGGATGAGCATCGTGGGGCAGTGGGGAATGGACGAGCTGGTGTTACGGGTTGGGCGTGTGCTCGAGGGTATACGATAACTAATTCCATGTCAGACCACCAGCAGCACTCAGATGTCAGAGTCGTGTAGATAATGTGGGTAACGGTGAGTGTGAGCTACAGTACAAGTGTGTCAGACGACAATAATGACAGCGTAATAAGCAAACGATATGTGTAGAGCAAGCGTAGAGTGGGGTACTGGATGTCAGGAAGCGTATAGTACGAACTGTATTATTGACATCGTGAAGATAGATCTAGATGGCGTCGTGGCCGAGGAAACCCAGGGTCCATAGGTGAGGATGGAGGTGGAGCATGGGCAAAGGAGGTATAGAAAGTGGACAAGAGCTAGATTAACTCGAGATCGTATCCTTAACCCCAGCGGAGCACGCCTTCGTATATCGAGTACATGACTGCCGCATTCGGTACGACACGCATGAGGTGGGCGCTGAGTCCTCCATACAACGATCGTGCACCCTCTTCTGCGATGACAGCCCGCAACGTCTGCCAGAGCCCGGTGTATTTAAGGACGCCATTGACGCGTGGTTGTCGTAGCCGCGTTCGTAGTACCTGAGTGTCACGGAGAACATCGTCAGAATATAGATGATGATTCATTTATCACTCTAGACGCACCTCATGAGGATATGTGATCAGACTTGCAACACACTTGGCCGTTCCCGCGCTACCAAGCATACCAAACCACTCTGCAATACCACCCTGACCATGCGTGTCCGCAGAGAGCCGCTTCAGCCGCTCGTATAGGACCCATTGGATGGTACCTTCGGTGACACCGAGATAGCTTGCGCTAAGACCCTTGTAAAATCCGCGAATGCCCTCTTCCCTGAATATTTGCCTGATCATTGCATAACTCCCGCCCACGATTCTCGACGCTGGTCCCCTCGTTGCGTTTGGACTTGATGACATTCCCTGCGTGGACCCAACGCCTGAAGCGATGTGCCGCCGTTCCTCGGTAAGCTGCAGCCGAGTTTTGACAACCCAGATAGGATTCGTCGCAGTGCTCGTGATGATGCCTGCGATGGCAGCAGCAGAGAGATGGACGTAGGAGTTTTCTTGTCCTTGGTTGAAATTACTGGCAATGATTTGCTTTCCGTTCCCGTAGGTGAAGAAGTTGATTGAACGTGCAGGAATAACACCGACTAGTGTCGGACCGAGACCCTTGAACAGCGCGCGAGGAGACTCATTGCGGTAGATATCGCTGTTAAAAAAACAACAGGGGCAAACGATACATATGCATATTACCTGAGTCTAAAAGAGTTGCAGGGAGGGAAGAGACGTACGTACCGAAGGATATGGCCAGTCTCTACGAAATTCCACAGCAAGCCCCCAGAACGATGCGAGAGGGTAGCTACCCCACCACCAGCCATGCCGACCGAAGCGTGCTTTTCCCTGAATAGGCTCGATTGGAGACGCGTCTTGACGACGTCAAACGGACTGGTAACAATGGCACCGCACATTCCGCCGAGACTGATTCAAGCATGAGTTGGGGTTCTCGAGAGTCACGAAGCGTGATCAATTGATTCAACTCACCCGCCAGCGACGAAATGTTGCCATGATTTTGCAGGGAGAAGACTCGATGATGCTGAAGAGCTGCTCGTCGTGGCCGGTAACGGGCTCGTCATCGTGTCTACGGAAGGCAAAAAAAAGTGTCTATACAGAAGCCCCAAACAGTCCAAGGGGCATACCGAATTTTTTATGGTCAAATCACGTGATGACCACCCTCATCGATGTGCTTGGCGCTGCGACTCGAGCCTCGGAGATCAGACAGTTGGCCATGCGAGAAAGCTGTCGTCACTAAAACCATGTTTGTGCTTTCTGTCGTAAAGGTATATATCTCTTCTTCTCACCTCGGCTCCGACTGATGATTCCAGGACACGATCCCCGTCTTGCCAGCCAACTTCGGCACGGCGCCTCACCAAGCGATCACGGACGAAATCAACAAGAAATATGCCAATAGGGTCCTGCACGACGTCGGTCTGTGTATCTGCGTGTTTGACCTTGTTGAAGTCGGAGAGGGAAAAATTCGGTATGGTGATGGATGCCTCTGGTATAAAAGTCCTCGCAATTGTCTCTCGACTATTGCCTTTCTCATCTGACTCGTGTGTGAAGCAAAATTTCGCATGGTCGTCTTTAGACCCTTTGCGTCTGAGGTAATTCTTGCCAAGGTTAAATCCTCTGATGAAGAGGGAATACGACGTGCGTCTTTCTGTGCCCAATCTGAAGGCCCTGGCTCATAAACCCCAGTAAGCGTTACCTTCTTCGACGATATGTACATCCCTCTTGCATACCTCCCTCAGCCTTCCGCTTTGTATGTGCCACGCTGCTTCTTCTTTACCGCAGTTCTTCGCCTCATCATTCTCACACTCATAGTGACCCAAACGAACGTGCACATTTCTGGCTGCCAGAGTCCGAAGCAACGACATCGCACGAGCTCCTCGAGTCCGCCACAGCAGATCGCATGTACATCGATCAAGGCGAGATCGTCCGTGTTCGTGTCGAGGCGGACGAATTCTATGATGATGAGCCTGGTCCTCCCAAGGCTGCGGAGGGAGTTGTGATTAAGCGTGAGGCACGAAGGGCGCCGTATACCATCATCGTAAGTTTTGATGCAATGAACGGACGAGAGACACTGATGGTGTGATGCAGTGCTCGATAGCCGAACAGGGACTTGGACCTCTGTCCTGGTGGAAGAGTGCAAAAATGGATGGTACTGCAATGGATGGTGGATGATGAACACGTCCAATTTTGATGTGTTTCGTCGCTTGGATTGTTCCCCCTGGATCTCACCAGTGTGAGGAAACAACTTTGCTTGCATATGTAAGCATAAATATTTTTTTAATGCTACCGTTGTTATTCCAACTTTTTACTGCGTTTTTCATGATGTTTTTAGACCTTGCTGTGAATATTGTGGTTTTCATTTGACTTCCTCAAGCGGTTGCTTCCTCTGTCGTAATGGTCCATCTTCAGTGTCACTCATCGCCCAAGGTATTTTTGGACCAGAAAGACTGACTAAAGGAGGAGCAGCCTTTCTATTCGCATCAACAAAGCCAGTGATTCGCTTCATTATGGCCCGAGACGCGTTTCACTTCCATTTCTACCGTCGCACAGGCGAAGGATAGAGGATAGATGTTGTTCAATGACAATGACACCTCACACCGACCCCACCACAAATAAACGTTCAGGTAAGTTGATTTCTTTCCCAGCTAGCCAGACATCAGCCCATAAATGAAACGGGCTGCACTCCCATTATTCTTGTGAATCCTTGGGACAGATGTCATCAGGGTCATACCGTCTCAAAACAAATCAATAGGAAGCTCTCGAACGCGCACTTGCAAATCATCATGTCTTGTTGTGCGTTCAACATTGTTGAGCTTACTGATTATGTCGAGAGAACGCAATCGGCCAAAATACCAACGGCCCCGGAATCGAGTTTAAAACACATGACCCGAGGTCGTATCAATTTTAGTGTACTTAGTCAGAATGTGTGGGAGGTCCAAAGCGTAAGTACAGATCCTCATGCAACATTAGACGCTCTCTTGCCCTCCTACCGGCCTCGGGGAGCGAAATTTCCACTGTGAGTCCTCGCATACCTTTTGACTCAGGGTGTATTCCACCCCTTCAACTCCCACGTGTGGTCTTTCCTTTTTAGCTGGCGAGACCGAGAAAGCATGATAACGCGCACGGCGTATTCATCCATCCTTGTACGGTGCGTCGCTCCGACGTTGACCTGTTGTGTCCTTGCCGATCGAACGGCGTTCCTTTCCCTTCCCAGATGGCGTGCCAGATGCAACGGTACGCATGCATCTTGGACTTCTCGGCTGTGAAAGACCCCCTAAGTCCTTTATTGATCGTAGTTGTCGTCCTTCACACTACCTGAAGGAAACTATTGACGCAAGGACGTTGCTATTGGTATCCATGGAGCATGATACCACCGACGCGATGACTGATCGGGGGCGGACGACCCGGTCCCAAGCTTAAAGATCTGTAGATAAGCTCGGCCTCGAACTCAGCTTCGTTCGTCCCACGAACTTGGTTTCGGTCAGTGGTCCCTCGTGCTACGCACCAGCCAGTCTTATATGTCAATGACGTGTAAGCTGTAATCTCACCAACCGCCAATATGTGAACATAGACAGAAATGAACCAGAGATCAGACATGCAGTGTTGCAGTTACTTGGTGCAGTTATACATCATGATGTCTCCGAGTTTGACAACCACTTTAAGAGCTCACTGGCAACCTTATTCCTGTACGCAGTTCCCTGCTCGGAGGTTGATCTCCAGACATAGCGTTCAATCGACTCCTTGCTCTGGAGCACACCGATCAAACAGATACCACTCAGTATCGTGACCACTGACTGAATGAATTCATGACTATCGCCCGCAACCAGTCTGGTGACCAGATTGCCTGCCAACGGCTTGCATTCTTAGGCGGTCTGGTCACCAGCCTAATCTGCAACTTGCAGAGTCAACCTCTGACGAACATGCTCGCCAACAGAAAAAGCTAAATTTCTGCGGTTGGAGACTTGGCCTGGTAAGTTGATTGTCGCCGACAACCTCCTTGGCCATCATTTCTGCATATCTATACGGAGGGTATGCATTAGGGACCATCTTCTCAGCATTGTTGAACGTAACCCGAGACATGATAGCTCTGTTTGGTTCAGAGCTTGCCCGCGACGACACAACGTCTACTCTCCCTGCGTGCAGTAAACGTCATCAATCACCTCCACCTTTGAGTCCTTAGTCTCCATGCGCTCCGGACACACCATATCCACTGAACGTGAGCCATTCCTACAACGAGTATCATCCAATGACCAGTACTGATAGTAATAATCACTGTCAAGCCAGTGTAGGGACGCTATGCACGGGTGGCATTGGACGTCCGTGGTGAAAAAAAGCTTAGAACTGAATGAGGAAGGGAAAACGTTTCGTGCTATAAAGAGGCGAATATATGCAGTGATTGTGGGCAAGACCCCCAACACTGAGTACTGAACTGCGACTGTTGTCTATTCGGGCGACAGGCACAACAGTCGAGTGAACACAGTTAATGATTCACCCGCCAACGGTGCAGGGTGACCGCGTAGATATTGCCCGTGCGATCGGTATCCACATGCAAACTCACATACGATCATCCTTTACAAGGATCTGCTTACCCGCGGCCGTTTTTCGGCTATCCACAGATAACCCAATCACATACAAGCTGATAGGCTCGACTGGCCACGTTCGTGTTGACTGCGACGCATACCACGTAGCAAAGATATATCTCGACCATCTTCGTAACCTTTCCTGCAGCGCTCTGCCAGTGACGTGCTCCACGTACACCTAGAAGTCCACTGAACGTGAGCCATCCCCACAAAGAGCATCATCCAGTGACTGGCAGGTCACCGTCAACTCGGTGCAGAGATGCTATGCACGTGCAGACCGGGAGGTATCTAGGACAAAACAAACAGATGCGGTCAAAGACCATGGAGCTGATGAGAGAGCACATTCGCTGCTATGGGGACGCACAGACACTGCTTCGCGCGAACGAGGCTACACGCCGAAGAGTACCTGCTGGGATTTGGGATAGATACATCTTGAGAATGGATGAGCGGAAGAAACAAGCACCGAGTCACGATTGTTGGAAAGAAAAGACTTTGTCAGCTATATGACATCATTTGTCCTCCGCCGACGCACCTCCCTTACTCGCTCGTTCGAACCAAAAGCTGTGTGACATTGTCCTTGGAGCTCGAGAAGATGATAAAATTGGAACCCTGCTTCAGAAACTACCATACTCGCCGAAACTACCTTCGTGTGATCCACAGTCCCAACTGTGGGCATCTCCAGATTCCAGTCCCAGCCAGTGTCGCTTCATCCCCAGTTCACGCAAGGAGTCCAATAAATACGTCAGCGTAATCTCGCCATTACAAAGTATTATTCAACAGCCCATTGTAATTCCGTTGTAAGGACCGCCGTGGTTGTTGAGGTTGCCGTCCCAGACGTAAGATACGTCACCGACTATGCATTGTGTGCTTGGGTTGTCCTGGCCTGTTCGACCCATGTCTATCATCCAGAAAGCCCAACATCGAAGGTAGGAAAAACTTACCAGGGCATGCTGCCCATTCGCCGGAGTCCTCGATGTGTACCTCTCCGGAGGGATGGACGAAGCCCATGAACATGCCAGGGCAGATTGGGATGGGGTCCTCTTCGTTGTTTATGTGAGTAAAGTGCAAGTTGGCGTCCACGTAGTCGGCGAATGCTTGGTTTCCGACACGAGGGAGACCGTAGCCAATGGTCTGGAAGGTTGTTCCAGCAGGTAGCCAAAGTGGGAGATACACCGAGTCGAGAAGCGTGATAGCCGCACCTACGGGAAAACGATGGCGTTAGTGTGTGAGTTACCTTCAATCAGTTGCCAGGTGGTGCATCACGATGTCTGGAGCTACTTACCCAGAGAGTGGCCGACCATGGTTACAGACGTCGTGCCATACTCTGACATTGTTTGCTGCACAGCAGCGAGTACATCCGTGGCAGTGCTGTCATGAAGATTTCAGTGACATGGGAATAAGGCGCAAGTCAATCATACTCTGCTTGCTCGTCCCCGAAGCCATTATGGACTTGGATGTCGGAACTAAGTCCTGGGAAGAGAGTGGAGTTCAAATTCGTCAGGAAGAAATCAGCATCTGTGACGAGGGACTCCCTGGAAAGTAACAGTTTGAGAAAAAATACATGACGACATACGACAGCTCGAATTAGGGCTTACATTTCTGAAGGGTTCGTTCCTTGGTGGGCGACGATCACGGTATTGAGATTGGGGTCATATCCAACGTACCCTGTGCATTCAAAGGCAATCCAAATTAAGGCCAGCTCCCCACGCATTAATTTAGTGACTTACAGTACTGAACGGAGTCGCCATTACCACCAGAAGCGACAGGCTTAAAATCAGGGTTGGCGACACAGTTGGCTTAATTCAATGGGAGTGAGTCAGTGTTCCGCAGACCGCTTGTGCATAGCATTTCGAATGGACGTACTTCCACAGTTCCATGCAAGCGTCTGGGTAGGGGTACAATACCCAGCACTCGCATAATACGTGTATGGAGTGAAGATATCAATCTGTGTCGTCGTCAGAGCAGTTATCGACTGTCTCCCATAGAGGGTAGGCGAGGCCTGGACGACCGCAACACCGAGAAGGACAGCAACGAGAATAGAGGACATCGGTGTCACAATTCTCCACGACTTGTGATGGTCTGGTCCCATGTTTTATACATCCTGACCCTGAGAGTCATACAGAAAGGTTGTATAATTAGCAATGATGGCGGCAAGCAGAAGCCCAGAATGCCATATGATGAGAATGGTCAGGCGGATCGATCCGACTGCATGTGCCATGTGTACATGTCTGTACTAAGAGGCGATCCTGGTTCATGAGAAATTTGGGTTTGGATACCTGTCCATAGTTGGGTTATTATCATGCGTCGCCCCGTGTGGCTCACAGCATTATTTCTGAAAACGATGCCAATGGGAGAAAGGAATGACCCGGATCAAGCAAATCTATATCCCAACGAAAGTGCCAGAGTCTCCGATTCAGGGAACTATCTTGAGACCGTGAGACTCTCACCTACGTGTTTGAGTTGCTGATCGACCCACGGAAATACGGCAAATGAAATGCCAGACACAATCTAGATTTGTGTCTTGGCAGTCCCCAGTCATATATCAGACTTGACCGGGAAATGCTTGAGTAGAGAAGCATATCAGGAGAAAGCAGTTCATCAACTTTCTGAAGCGAGTTTTAGGATGGGCTACGCCCATTTCTTTTTTGGAAGGACCCTTAAGGACCCTTGATTCCCTTTTTCGCTGACCCGTCCTCCAATCATAGCCCTCGAATGGCCTACGAAATGTCATTAAGCGGTGCGGCTGGTTAGTTCATTTCAGCTACTTTACAGATGCTTGTTGCGTTGCGTTTCTGAAGGCTTTCGCGAGTCTATGCGAGGCTTAGCGAGGGCTCTGATTGGACCGGAGCACGCTTGTACACACTTTCGTCACCATTATGGCCCGCTTAAAGCTGTAGATTTGAAGTTTGGTGTTGCTTTAGGCCTAACGCCTGACTTGGGTAGTGTTGCCACAGCCGGGCTCGGCTCGGTTATTACCGGCTTATGGAAGCGCTCGGTTGATTGCCTCTCGGCTATCCCTGTAACTGCCTGCCGCCGATTAAGCAGGCCATTCGACTCTTCAGAATGGTGCCCCATTTGGTTAGTCCATGAAACAGTAGTGAGGGCTGTGCAGCAACTTACCTGAGGACACAAAACAGACAATAGTGGGCATTGCCACACATTATCAGCTTGAGTATCAAAGATACATATTGCTAATATGATGATCAAAGTGATTACACATTTATCTACACCAGACCAAGCATTTCCTTGCCACAGGTGTAAATGTCAGCCACTGACTTCTTGTATGTTTCTAGCTCACTACCCTGAAGACCTTTCATCTTCTGTATGATTTCAGTGTGAGTTGGGAGATATTCACAAGTGTTAAATGTTACAAATATCACAGATGCCCCCATTTTTCTTTTGTCCCTCAGCTCCCCTGATCTCTCCGTCACTGCTCCTCTCCCTGATGACCTCTGGGACAACATCCTTCCTGACCTCAATATCCCACAAGCCCTATGGGATGAGGTATTCCATCCCTTGCTCTTTCATGACTAGTTGGCACCCCCTCTCGGATCCTCTACTCGGATCCTGTTTCCATCCCAGGATCTATTCTGAAATGACCCAAACAACTATTTATCGTCTTGGGGACGCTGAGCTAAGATTCGACTGTAGAATAACAGGAGGTGAGTGAGGAGTGACAACTTCCAAGACTCAGGGGGTTTTAGTAATCTTTGAGGTACAGAGACCTCTACTGAGTGGAACTCTTGTTTGTAAGGGAATATCCAAGAGAACTAGACTGGGGATAACCCGGTCAAGTCTCTGGGTTTATATAGCATTTCTAAGTATGTACATGTGTACTACGGATCTACCAATGTAGAGATGGTGATTAAATACATGAGGAATACATGCATCGAGCATGAGGATAAAGTATGTATCAAACATGCTGAAAGAGTGTGTTAGAAGCGTTGCTTCTGAAATGGAAGAGAAGTAAAACATGTGCCAGACATGAGGTACGGAAATGAATAACATGCATCTAGCATGTGTGTGACTAAATAATAATAAGTGCACAGCACAGAGATGAAGAGGGAACAACATGAGGACAGGGGTGTGTTTAACACGAGTACAACATGTGTTGAAGATGTCTTGCATCATGGCGCATAAGATTGATGATCGAGATGTCATCACATCTAGGGTTTAGAGTCAGGTGATACTAGTCACGAGACTAAAGGGATGTCATGTGATATCAAATCACGTGATGAGGAAGTCATGTGACGCTAGGTCACGTGATGAGTGGCACTCATGGCCAAGCCAGCTGAAGGGAACTATCTTCAGTATAGAGATTAGAATCAATCTAATCATATCTGATAAGATAAGATAAGATAACTTGATCAAAGTTATCATGTGCACGGATCGAGCCATAACATATTCATTTTGGACCTATTCTCTCCTAAGTCAAATTCTCTCGCATTTGACTTGTGTTCTATTAAACCACTTTAGACTCTCGGTTCCTGATAACCTCGTATGCTTTTATTTTGGTTCCTTTTCATTTTGTATGTTTTGTTACAAGTGTCCTAGGGGGTACTATTTTCCTTTCACCCATGGCATCTCCAGACCTATCTGTATCGGCCCTGATACCCGATTCCCTCTGGGATGATATCCTCCTATTGGACTTGGATACAGACGGACCAAGAGCCAATGATGCAGAGGGCAACAAGAGGGAGATCAGTGGAGAACTCACTGATAGAGTGACAGAGGATTCCTGACAAGACTTGCTGGTGGGCAAGAGAAGAGCTGGTCTGTAGAGCTCTTAAGTATCTGCTAACAAGCAGATGGAAACTGAGGTAGAAGAGTTGTTCATTATAATGGGAGAGAGCTCCCAGACTATATACGTATCATATATAGAGTTAAAGAGGAGTCCCAATATAAGGGGACCTGCCCTACACCCAATGACTGATAGGGTCAAGGGTATGACATCATAAGTGACGTTATGATCAGTCATGCTGACTGAGAGGGCTAAGGGTATGACATCATGGTCTAGAGCCAATGATGTCAGAAGTGGTCTGGAGTCTATGACGTCACAATGACATCATAGATCTAGCCCTGTGACGAACAACAGTCATATGTGGGTCTAGAACGACCGAAAAAGAAGTCTACTGTACTCTATAGTAAGAGACCGTTTCCAAGATAAGATAAGATAAAAGATAGGAGTAAGCAAGTATGAAGAGTGTACTAATTGAACATAACAAGTTCAACACCTCCCAGACCTGGACATCCCACAGGAGGTATGGAAAGGCATCCTGGACTCCTCGTTGTTCCAACTATAATTGTCCTTCGCTTCTCTTTCTTTCCTACTGTGGACCCTTTCACTCCTAAGTCATATTCTCTCATATATGACTTGTGTTCCCACCATCATGACTCACTGGCCTCAGTTCATTTCCTCTATTTAGTCAAGCTGTGCCTGCAGCATCTTATTTCATATTATGCAACATGTTTTCTTCTTTTGGTACGCGACGCGTCTTTCCTTTTATATCTCACGTGACATGTCTTTCCTTTTATACTTCACGCGACGCATCTCCTCCTTTTATATCTTATGTGATGCAACGCGTCTTTCCTTTTGCATCATACGTGACACAACGCATCTTTCCTTTTGCATCATACATGACGCAACACGTCTTTCCTTTTGCATCATATGTGACGCAACGCGTCTTTTCCTTTTATACTTTAGAGCGGAGATTCTATCTCTAACCGGCCCTAAAGGGGCTTAGTATAAATAGCTAGAATCACTGCCCATGTAACTCTAACTTTGATCTATGCAATCTTACATGGATTTTGAAGTCTTCGCTGTCAGCACCTGTGCCAGCGTTGTGAAACCAGTGTTTCATCCAACGTCAATCTTGATCTCGAACATCTGTCAATCAGAGTTCAATCAAGGCACTGTGAACCTTCTATAGGGAGGTGTCACCACTTTCGTCCCTGATCAGAGGATCAGTGCGCTAGCCATTGCCCAATGCTAGCTGTGCCCAGCTGCCTATTGTTACAAGTGTCCTAGGGGGTACTATTTTTCTTTTGCCTCTGGCATCTCCAGACCTATTAGTATCGGCTCCGATACCCAATTCCCTCTGGGACGACATTCTCCCAGACCTGGACATCCCTCAGGAGGTATGGGAAGGAATATCTGACATTGCTGCCCTCTCTGAATGGTTCCTCAGAGGGCTCTCCATCCCCATTGCCACCCAGCTCACTCTGTCTGGTATACTCAAAAATGCCAAGAGTATGGAAGAGATCTACTCCAAAGCCTCCAAGATTGAAGGAGGGCTCAGGAGAATCCGAAACCTTAGAAGAGGATCCCAGGTATCCTTTGGTGGAAACAATAGTAGCCGCAGGGATCCCAATGCTATGGATGTTGATCGTCTTATGATCACGCCAGCAGAACGAGCCAAGTGTCTTTGCGAGCAGAGATGCTTCATTTGCAAAAAGACTGGTTGCACAACTCGGAACCACTCTGGCTACGCTCCTGCTAGCACGAAGACTCAGTCAATGAACCACTTCGCCAGGACCATCCCTACCAGTTCTCCCACCACATCCATTGCCACCACTGCCACCAAAGACCCTCTGGATGTGTTCCTCAGGACTATTGAAGGAGGCGAAGACCGTGATCAAGTCCTTCACACCTTGAAGTCCATCTACGACCCCACCTGCGATGAAAATGGAGATCTGCTTGTAGCTGAGGAGGTCAAAGTCCTCTCAGCTGACGAACTCGACAAGGAGTTCAACACGTCTTTTTAGAGGGAAGGGGTGTACCAACGTCACTACCTTCCATAAATGTCGCCCCCATATTTATTTCTGGATTGAAGTCTAATTCTATTTGTCTTCCCCTCTTGATCTGGAAACAAAACGGGCAAATCATTGGCATGAATGCTCTCTTAGATAGCAGAGCAACTGGATGCTTTATAGCAAAAGAGGCAGTCACCCGACTGAAACTGCCAACCGAAACACTAGCTGTTCCTATTGCTGCATGGAACGTAGATGGGACGCTGAACCAATCCAGAACGATAAAGGAGAAAACCACAGTGGTCATAGATCTCCAAGGAGTATGAGAGCAATGCAAGTTGCTTGTCCTCAACTGTGGAAAGGATGACATCATCCTGGGCCTGCCATGGCTCCGAACTATGAATCCTGAGATAGACTGGCAGAACGGCAAGGTTGTCATTACTCCGGCCAATTATAAATCGACTACCTTGGAAGATACCGCTCAGAGGTATTTGTTGCGTTTCCTGGGTCATCAGGAAAATGAAAACATAGAGAGCAAACTCTATGACCAGTACAGAAGATGGACAATCCTGGACCGTGTCCAATTCCTGAAGCAGGAGAAGGGAGTCATTCTGAAGAACATTCTTTGACGAATGACCCTCTCCACTACTATCGCTCAGGCGGAGGGAACTAAGAAGGTAGAGCTGCCAAAAGCCTACCAAGAATATGAAGGTGTATTCAACAAGAAGGATACCATGAAACTCCCCCCTTCCCAACCCTACGACCATGCCATTGAGCTAAAAGACTCGTTCATACCAAAACGAGCAAAAGCCTATCCGCTCAATCCAGCTGAGATGATGGCATGCAAAGAGTTTGTCAATGAACATTTAGCCACTGGGAAGATCACACCATCAAAGTCCCCTCAAGCCTCCCCTTTCTTCTTTGTGCAGAAGAAAGACGGGAAGTTGAGGCCGTGCCAGGACTATCGGTATCTTAACCTCCACACCATCAAGAACACGTATCCCCTCCCTCTCATTTCCGATCTGATAGATCGCTTGAAAGGATCCTCCATCTTCACAAAGTTCGATGTCCAGTGGGGATATAATAATGTCCTCATCAAGCCAGAAGATCGGTGGAAAGCTGCATTCCTCACCCCGTTTGGGTTATTCAAACCTGCCATCATGTTTTTTGGCATGTGTAACTCCCCAGCAACCTTCCAAGCATTCATGGATGACCTCTTCGGTGACTTCATCGCTGAAGGATGGTTAATCATATATATGGATGACCTCCTGATTGTTACGGCTCGATCCGTGCACATGATAACTTCGATCAAGTTATCTTATCTTATCTTATCAGGTATGATTAGATCAATTCTAATCTCTATACTGAAGATAGTTCCCTTCAGCTGGCTTGGCCACAAGTGCCACTCATCACGTGATTTGATATCACATGACACCCCTTTAGTCTTGTGACTAGTATCACCTGACTCTAAACCCTAGATGTGATGACATCTCGATCATCAATCTTATATGCCTTGATGCAAGACATCTACAACACATGTTGTACTCGTGTTAAACACACCCCCATCCTCATGTTGTTCCCTCTTCATCTCTGTGCTGTGCACTTATTATTATTTAGTCACACACATGCTAGATGCATGTTATTCATTTCCATACCTCATGTCTGGCACATGTTTAACTTCTCTTCCATTTTAGAAGCAGCGCTTCTAACACACTCCTTCAGCATGTTTGATACATACTTTATCCTCATGCTTGATGCATGTTTTCCTCATGTATTTAATCACCGTCTCTACATTGGTAGATCCGTAGTACACATGTACACACTTAGAGATGCTATATAAGACCTCAAGTCCTAGCACTGGATCTCCAGTCTAGTTCTCTTGGATATTCCCCTTACAACAAGAGTTCCACTCAGTAGAGGTCTCTGTACCTCAAAGATTACTAAAACCCCCTGAGTCTTGGAAGTTGTCACTCCTCGCTCACCTCCTGTTATTCTACAGTTGAATCTTAGCTCGGTGTCCCCAAGACTATAGATAGTTGTTTGGGCCGTTTCACTGATCCACTCCTCCGATCACGATTCTCACAAGGATAGAACAAGGAAGGTCCTCCAATGATTCCAAGAACACGAAATGTATCTCAAGCTGGAAAAGTGCACATTTGCCACCCCATCCATCAAATACCTCAGAATGATTGTTAGTAAGGACGGTGTCCAGATGGACCCGACCAAGTTGAAGGCTATTGAAGAATGGACCCCCCCAGTAAATGTGAAAGACGTCCGCTCCTTCCTAGGGTTCTGCAATTTCTACAGGAAATTCATCCCCTCCTTCTCAGACCTCGCCCGACCCTTCCTGGATTTAACCAAGAAGAACCAGACCTGGGAATGGACCAACAAACATCAAACCAGGTTCCAACTATTATGCAATGCCTTCACCAAACAACCTGTCCTAGCTTTCCCTGACCCCGATCGCCTGTTTACCATCATGACCGATGCGTCATTAACTGCATCAGGCAGTGTCCTCATGCAACGTGACCCCAATGGAGACTATAAGCTGTGTGGCTATCTCTCCCAGACTTTCACCCCTGCCAAGCACAATTATGACATTTTCAACCAGGAATTACTCGCTGTGATCCGAGGATTAGAAGAATGGTGCCAATACCTGTTAGGATCTGCCTTTCCTGTAATGGTTCTTACAGATCATAAGAACCTTACCTATTTTAAGCAACCTCGGAAGTTATCCCATCGCCAAGCCAGGTGGCTGTTATTTTTGCAGGATTTTGACCTTGCCTACACTGCCCTGCCTGGATCCCAGATGGGACCGGCCGACGCCCTGTCTTGACATGACGCCATTGACACTACTATGGACAATGCCGATGTCCAATTGTTGCCAAACGATGCTTTTGCCCACCAAGTTCAGACCCTCGATCTCACGCTTGCCGATCGAATCCATCAGTCCTCAGAGAAGGATCCCCTCATTATTGATGCCCTGAAGGGCATGGAAAATGATATACCTCTGTTTGGACGGTCCTCCCCTACTGATTGGACTTTCCTTGAAGGGAAGCTCTATTATAAGGGCTGTATGTATATCCCCGGCAATGCTTGCCAAGAACTTGTGCTAGAAGCACACACCTCGCTTGAAGGAGGCCACAGTGGTCACATGCGCACTGTTGTGCTCCTTTCCAAAGATTATTGGTGGCCAGGCATGTCTGCCTTTGTCCGTCGGTTTGTGGCTGGCTATGCCATATGCCAGGCCAATAAAGTACAAACCCACCCTACTGTCCCACCCCTCGTACCCCTTGCTGTCCAGACGTTCCGCCCGTTTTCCCACCTGTCAGTGGATTTAATCACAGACCTCCCCCTGATGCAGGGTTTCGATTCTATTATGGTTGTGGTCGACCATGGCCTTAGTAAGTGTTACGACCGGTAACAAATAACGCGTACGCAGAAGACTGAGATCTTTGCTATGAAATAGGTCTTCCTCTGAAGACGTAGAGGACCCTCTGGTCAAGCAAGCGGATCCTCTGATCAGCGAGCGGTGTGCAACAGTATGGCGACTTAACGCAGTGGCGGCTACCCCAGGTGGTATTCCTGTTAGCGGCAATGAGTGGGCTCCTTCCAGGCACACAAGGAAGAGTCGGCTATGGACAGGTCGTGGACAAGGCCTGTATCTAGGTGCGGCCTCTGGACAATAGGCGGCTGGGTCTCTGCTAGTTTGGGCGATTGCTAGCAGGTGCTGATCCTCTGATCAGGGACGAAAGTGGTGACACCTCCCTATAGAAGGTTCACAGTGCCTAGATCGAACTCTGATTGACAGACGTTCGAGATCTAGATTGTTGCAGGATGAAACACTGGTTTCGTGACGCTGGCACAGGCGCTGACAGCGAAGACTTCGAATTCTACGTAAGATTGCATAGATCAAAGTTAAGGTTACATGGGCGGTGATTCTAGCTATTTATACTACGCCCCTTTAGGGCCGGTTAAAGATAGAATCTCCGCTCTAAAGTATAAAAGGTAATGACGTGTCGCGTCGCGTCAGATATAAAAGGCAAATGAGAAGACGCGTCGCGTCGTGTAAGATAAATAAAGAAAGACGCGAGATGCATCGCGTAGAATATAAAAGGAGAAGACGCGTCGCGTATTGAAAGAAGAAAGACGCGTCTTGAAGTAATATCAAATGTGATACTGCGGGTGCAGCTCGACTAATAATGCTAAAGGAAATGAACTGAGGCCGATGAGTCATGAAGATAGGAACACGAGTCATATACGAGAGAATATGACTTAGGAGTAAAAGGTCCGCAGTAGTAGGGGAAAGGTGTCCAAGAGGTGTTAGGCCTTGAAGAGAGAGGTGTGGAAGAACTCGTCCCATACCTTGGAAGGTATGTCTAAGTCAGGGAGAATGTCCTCCCAAAGGGAGTCGGGTATTGGTGCGGATACGGAGAGGTCGGGTGAGCCCATAGGCGAGAGAAAAATGTCCTCCCCTAGGATACTTGTAACAGTAAGGGGGTAATTCTCGCTCCTTGCACAAAAACCGTTGATTTGGCAGGAATTGCCCAACTCTTCTATGAAAATGTTTTCAAAAGATTCGGTTTACATGACAGATTGATCTCTGATAGGGGACCTCAGTTTGCTTCTGCGTTCGCAAGAGAACTCACCTGACTACTGGACTATGACATATCCCTGTCCACTGCCTATCACCCTCAATCTGATGGAGAAACTGAAAGGTATAATCAAGAGTTGGAAACCTACCCACTTCACCAGGGCCATCCCTACCAGTTCCCCCACCTTGTTCTTTGCCACCCCTGCCACCAAAGACCCTCTGGATGCGTTCCTCAGGACTATCGAAGGAAGCCAAAACCGTGACCAAGTCCTTCAAACACTGAAGTCCATCTATGACCCCACCTGCGATGAAAATGGAGATCCGTTAGAAACTGAGGAGGTCAAAGTCCTCTCGGCCGACAAACTCGACAAGGAGTTCAACACGTCTTTTTAGAGGGAAGAAGTGTACCAACATCACTGCCTTCCATAAATGTCGCCCCCATATTTATTTCTGGATCGAAGTCTAATTCTATTGATCTTCCCCTCTCGATCTGGAAACAAAATGGGCAAATCGTTGGCGTGAATGCTCTCTTGGATAGCAGAGTGACGGGATGCTTTATAAGCAAAGAGGCAGTCACCCGACTGAAAC
>QFEF01002182.1:0-14876 GCA_003316035.1 Neoboletus subvelutipes
TCTCTCTCAACTCCTGTGGCAGCTTTGCCAAAAGTTGACGAGTGCTCTCCACCCACAGAGGCATGGATGGGGCCCCGCTCGCAAGGACTAAGCGGTGTAGTCCAGATGGGTGCCTGTGGCTGACATAGTGCGCCGCCAACATTGCACCCCAGGAATGACCGGCCAGATCAAAGTTAGCATTGATACCAAGATGTTGGAGGACGTTATCGAGCTCGTCCATGAAAAGGTCAAGTGTCCAGAACTCTTTCGGGACGTCCTTGAGATGAGAGGACTCTCCGATACCGATCTGGTCGTAGAAGATGACTGGTATGTTGAAGCGAGTGTGGAGTTCTTTGAAAGGGAGGACATAATGGTGCGAGAGACCGGGACCGCCGTGCAGCACTAGTACCGGTCGAACGCCAGAGTGGAGGTCACCAAAGATCCTGTACCACGTCTGGTACGTTTCGCTGCCAACGCGAAAATCTATTTTCCCCGTGCTTTCAGACATCGGGTGGTCGGTGACAAAGAATACGAGCGCAGATAAACTGAAACGAGTATATCCTAACGAGCATAATAAGCAAGGTGCACGAAGTATGGTAGAGCACTGTCTCACCTCAACGTAGTGCGGGAGGAACTAGGCGAGGTGCGTTAGCATAACGAATGCCAGTGAGTTTAAATCGTTAGCTTATAGCCGTTTTCGGGGAACACGTCGTTAGAACACTACTATCCATCATATCATTTGTTTCATCCTGACAGCGACACGCTGTCAAACGTTGAAACGTTGACGTTCGTACCTCGGACGACATGATGCATCATGCTGCTCAAAATGGATATCAGCCAACGAGAATAGTAATAAGCAAAGAGTACTATGGAAGTGTATTAAAGTACTATATCACCTCATTGTAGTTCATGGGGGGGAGGAACTGAGGTGTGCCATAAGTGTGTGCATCTTCTCCGAGACCTGTTATTCTAGTTAGCAGCCACTAAGGTTTAGAGCCTACTTACTCTACGAAGGTTCAAAGTACTGCGTGATTAAGTAAGTAAGCGGTGGCTATACTTCTGGATACGCACTACGAACAATTATCGTTGTCAACAATACACTTTTATCGTAAGGTGACGGAGCACGTCGTTGGAGCACTGCTGGCATTTGTTTCATTCTGACACATTGGCAGTTACACAAAATGAATATAACCTAACGAGCGTGACAAGCAAGTGTACGAAGTGGGGTAAAGTAAAGTACTATTTCGCCTCAGAGTGAGATGAGGTGCGCTTTTGTGCTCCTCCTCGGCCCTCGACCACCTTCCTCCACCCGTTACCAGATACTTAAGCGGTAATGAAATACGCACGGGCCCACAACGTTCTATCTGCGACGAGTCCACACGAATAGTCATAGAATAAAGTGAATTCACAAATTATTGCTATGATCTGCGGAGGCCACATCAGTAAAAGTCAGTCGGCATTCAAACTGGCAAAGCCCTGTAATAGGAAGTGTATGTATTTTTGATTCAAAATCATCTCCGGATTTTCATACCTGCACAGATGATGATTAACAACGAACCTCCCATTATTGATCAAGCCACTGGTATTTCCCTGGTATTGAGAGATGATACTGCACAGGATACCCGATTAACCCTGAAAGTGGTGCCCGCGTCTCTCAACCTGCAGGTTCCGCGGATATAGGCTCTTCGCAGTGCTCAAGTTCGCCGCAACACTTGCCTTCGTTTTCTATACATATTACTTCTGCCTCGTATCCGCAGATGCGCATACGTTTTATCCAAGGTGGTTGGTTGTTCTTCTCTGACCCGCTCTAACGTTCCATCGTCCTAACCCAGGCCTGTCGCTTTCGGTCTGGTTTGGAGCCCGACAGCGATCCGTGTAGATAGGACCGTCCAGTGCAGTATCAAGCGGGCGACGGTAAAACTGAGTTCGACGCCCTCATTCCATTCGGGGCTATATGGTCATCCTCCGCTATCCAAGGAGTGGCGAATTCGTCGCTCATACTGTCACGTTTCTCCACCCGTTCAAGCATCTGGGCGTCATCCGTGACAATAACAGCTCTCACGAGCCGCTGTCGCAGCTCACGAACTATTGCATGAACTACTGGCGCCAGTAACTTTGTGCAACATCGACGCGAGAATAGAACCTTCGATCAAGTCAAAAGAAAAGGTACGACGCGGTTTGTCGGGATTGGAGGTGTAATGAAGTAGAGAGGATCTACAAGCTAAATCATACTCAACAAACTAGCCTACGACCCGCAATTTCAACAATAGTGACCGCTTACTTCCGGTGGCACCGGAAGTCCACTTCTAAGACGTTGTTGAACCCCTGGGCTCAACACTTCATGGCTTTACTTCACAGGCTGTCACAGCCTGAAACAATTAAAGCATTAGGATTCCGCTGATTGCAAATTGGATCCGGGCCAGTGTCTTGACAGGGCAAATGACAAATCGATATGGTTTCACATTCGTGGAGATATCTCTTTGACAGCACTGAGACAGGGGAAAATTGCTCCCCCGCGGCTATTGTGATGATTATGATCAGGATCATAGTGTTCCGTGACGAAGATGCTGGTGTGTACGTAGACTGGTAGCTATTTTGTTTGTACTTACAACAGCCAACGTGGGAGTAGAAAATGATGGTGAATGATTAATGACATATGCCACAATGGCAGTTGCCAAGATGCGCGGATTCATGGCGGCCAACTTGAAGTGCAGTGAATTTCAGTTAGGAGGCAGTGAAAGACGCGCTACGTGGTGTGTCAAGTAAGTTTATGTAATCGAGGAAGCTTGTAAATTTCTCGACATAAGTTCCAGCCAGGCCACGGTTAGGTCCATGATGCGCACTTCGCTCACTTTGGATCGCGCTTGCCTGTCTAGCTGGCATGTCGTCCAACTCGACTTGGGTTCCAAATGAAGATGCTCAGACCCTCTTCTCGGAGAGGTGCTGGCTTCAAGGTGTCATCGTCAGCGCCATCGCCTACGGGATTACTGTTTGCCTATACTTCTTATCCTTCCATCTGCTCGTTCGCGAGAAAAACCATGTGGAATTCAAGAAACGCTTACCTCTGTTGATCTATATCACCGTCTCCTTCCTCCTCGGTACTCTTTTCATGATTGCACTCGCAGCATTCACGCAGATGGCATTCATCGACGATCGTAATTATCCGGGCGGTCCAAACACTTTTGAGAACAATATGTTCTCGATCCCTATAGACGATACGGGAAACGCAGTGTTCGTGCTGTCCAACTGGTTGTCCGACGCTTTAGTGGTCAGTAAGGATGGAATGAGATAATCCAGTTAATGACTCACTATACGGTCAGGTGTGGCGTTTCAAAGTCATTTATCAGAGCTGCCGAGTCCCTATCTGGATCGTAATTTTTTTCCCTTGCTTGATGCTCGCAGGGTCGATGGGTCAGTACCTCAAGTTCTATCCTAAGCTTGTGAGAAGGTCTAACAGACACTACGAAAACACGGCAGCCATGGGGATAATGTTCCTTATTCAAGTTTCGACCACGAATCCCTATGTCACGAACAATATCAACTTTACGCTGCCCTACCTCGGCCTATCCCTCGCCTTAAACATCATTCTTACCATTGCCATCGTTCTCCGTTTGCTGACCTTCAGATATCACATTGTCTCTGTGCTGGGCCCAAAACATGGGATACAATACACATCAGTCGCTGCGATGATCATCGAATCCGCCGCACTCTACTCTACCGTTTCTATAACTTTTCTCGTCCTATTCGGGAGCGGAAACGCAGTTTCACAGGTATTCCTACAGTCCCTGAACCAATTCCAGGTTAGGCCTATTCAAACGGCTTACCACCGTCTTCTCACGCCCCACTTCAGACAATCGCCACGCTACTAATCGTGTTCCGCGTCGCGCAGGGTAAAGGGTGGACTGAGGAGACTGCCACACGTGTTATGACTCGGGAGTCGGACCCTTCAGAGTTAGACAAGATGCAGTTTGCCTTACCTGGCGATTCGCTTACAACAGCGGGTTCTGGGGAAACGGTAAAGAACGTTAATGGGGAGCTCAAGACAGTCTGCTTTCAAACAACTTCCCAATGTTGAGGGTTGCAGCGTAGTGTTGGAAGTCGCGTGTACCCTCCGAAACCCAATCCAGTGCAAAGCAGAATTCCATAGTTGTATTTGTATTTATCGACATAGGGGAGAGGGTAACGGAGACTCGCCATGGATTGGTAAGATCTGGATCTTGCACTGGATTCTGTGGAAAGGACGTATGTGAGACACGACCGTATCATGTGATGATATTGTAGTGGGGGAAACCGATCAAGCCAGAATTTCAATGCAACTGAGTCGAGTCTAGACCGTAACAATTTGAGAGTCCCTCATTATGCACGTCAGGTACGGTTTATTTTGCACTGCATGTCGTCGCAAATATTAGCGCCGTTCGACGAGGGTGTACGTTACGTGCACCAGCTTCTCCGGCGCGGCGGCGATCGGAAGTGTACATGCAGGATTTGCAACAACTTGATGGTTCGAACTATAACGGAATCCACGACAGGTTCCAACCGTGCCCCACGTGCCCCTTTAAGTGCACCAGCCCTGAAGGCCCGACGTTTCGTGGAGACTACGCCATGTTTCTAAACTGCCACTCATTCTAACGAGTATGTCCCTCTGCTAGACGGGGTCGGCTCGGCAAGAGTGATTTCAGGTCCTCCAAAAATATTACCCTGTCCACCCTTCCTTCGATGAGAAGCAGCACACTGGAGGTCCCGTAGAATTCCGTGACCCGCGTTGTGCGCACGCTTTAAACGTCTCGGTGTCTTTCCTGATGTGCCTCAGGCTGACACATTTGGCACAAGGCAGAACTTCAAGTCATCCGCCGACCCAACGGGCTTGATGAGATGCTGCGGTGCACTACGCCTGTTGGTCCGAGTCGTCGACTGTGCACGTACCCTATCTTGCCAAGCTTGGTGGTCCTTGCATCCCCGGACACAGTGAGGTTAAATGCATGATGACTCGGATAATTTTGCCGTACAAATGGCTCATAGCGCCGCGCTATCACGCCCGATGATTGGAGCGCGTGCTACACCCACAAAGTCCATTCGGATCTCCAGACTCGAAAGTCAGCTACCACTGGTCAGTTCTGTGCAAATGAATAGGGGAAGAAGATGTGCAAGCTCCGCAGAGATAGAGACTTACCAGAGTCCCTTTACACTCGTCCCCCTTATATCGCTAAATTTGGAAATATCCTACTTGGGAACGAGACTTGTGACGTGGCACAGGAATGCAGCGACGCACGCAATCACCGAGGTGTATTCATTCGAGCTCGGTCGATTGCCTTTATAATAATCATTGGTGGGATCAGCTGGCGGCGATCTGGACTGCTTGTGGAGTACGCAGCATTAACTGGTGAGCGCTCACCCAGATCGGCCCGGGGTTGATGTTTCTGCCTCTGATCGACGTTGCAACGTTCACATGGTGGCAACATTCGACCATATGATAGGAATCAATGCACTCAGTACTAGTGACTCTCCCACCAGGGATACCGTGACAGACTTTAATAAATTTCTCCTGTTAGAGAGTTCAACCAGGTGCCAAACCTGTATTATGTAATATAGGATTCGCATAACCAATTCTGTAGTTTGTGAGTTGTGCGTACGTGCATTGACGATTTGACATCCCCGGCGCGAGCCGTTTAGTTGATGATCCCTTTGCAAACCTTGCTCCTTTTTTTTTCAAACCTTGCACATCTTTTTTCACCAGTGAAACGAGGCAAGTGCCAAGCGGACTCGACCCCCGATCGTCGCACGCGCGACAGCGCCGAACGGTGCTCTGACGGTCTATTGCACTCAGGCTTGCCGCTGTCGCTTGAAAGTCGGGGTAGTGCCGAGTCTCGATCGACTGACTCGGATACAGACAGTACAAGTGTCTTGGGGGGTTCACAAGTAATGCGCCAAAAGGATATTTCTCTCGGTCCACAAGCTTGCGTGTGATACGATGTGTATCCATCGGATCGCAATGCGTATTGATTTCGAAAAAAAAAAAACATGACAGGTGATCTGATTCGGAATTACAGGGTGGCACCGCGTCTCGGGTACAGGCGCAAGCACAATTACTATATGCTTTGGCGACGACTCGGACGAGGCGTAACTGAAGGTTAGTCTGTGGCATGAGGCTTGGCAACAATGCGCCGGATACACTATGCCGAGTCGTTCCAAGCTTCAATTCCACGCTTTGGCCACCAACTCTGATAATTCACATCCAACGCAGCATAAACATAAACCTCCTGCTGGCAGTCACGGCAAACCAGCGTATCTCCACGATCATTCTTGAAATCCATCTATGAAGTCTCCGAATTCAAGCGTGTCTGCCGCCTGACATAGCAGCGTTTGCTGCCGGTAATTGAAGCAATGGTGCAAGTGATCGTAACCGACGTAGCTATCACTGTGGTCATTCCACGCTTTCTGGATTGACCACAGGCAGTAGAAATGATGCCAAAATACTGAGGTGAACAACCTATGGTCTGGGCCAAGATGAGTACGGCCGGCCTCTCTTGGCGCTGTGAGGAGCTTGGGACTCCCATTCTCGTTTCCAGTGAGTGGGAAACGGACAGTCTCGTGCAGAGTCATAGTAACCGGACCGTCGGAAATATCGAAAGGTAATTCAAGGAGTACACAATCGTTACCGCGATAGTTGTATTTTTACAGGCTCTGACTCCTGAGGGATATGCGTGATGGTACTGAGTCGATGGTCCACACTCTTGTAGTGACATACTCATACTGGCTGCTGGTTGTGCCTCCGAGAGGTCCATCTATAGATGCATGATGCACCTCCAAGTCATAACGAGGAGACTGAAGATGGCAAGTATTGTGTAGGAAAAGATCATGTGGGACGGTGTCTATAGGTGCAAGGTACGATGGAACTCTGATATCTCAGGTGGTAAGCCATTTTGAAACAAATTCCTTTTCCGTGACAATGGTCTTTAACGTCGGCGATAGTCCTTTTGGAAACAGGTACCCGTGCCAGGAATTCATCGCCCCTGGCAACTTGCAAGCCCATCAACGGGGTAAATCATTTGCAGAGGAAAGGTCCGCATCTCGCCGTGGATCGATAAGGTGTGCTCAAAAGAAACCCGTTATGATGAGCGACACTTCACGGTCCGCCGATAAGGATACAGGCTTCCAACCAAAGGGTCTAGTATCTACGGAAATAACTGGCGGACTGCCTCTGTGCACCGCACTTGATTATCGCGCTAGCGAGGAGATGAAATCATCACTGGTTTCGCAACAATTCCATTGACCGCCACTGTCCCCCCTCGAAGTTGTCAATTCACGTTCAAATGCGGTGACCTCACCCATGTATCCGGGCCTGGGCTTGTTCTCTGCGGGATGACTGACTCTGACACCACACCCACGGTCTTTTGGGCCAGTGCAGCATAGTGTAATCACAGAGACTACTGAGCAACCACTGCTTCAGTGGTCGTTTCCCTTCAGAAGACTGATGAACGTGGCAAAAGGTGGTTTCACAATTTGTGGTTTCGTAGCTGTAGATAACTTGACTCTGGTTAAACCAAAGGCGACTGTTCCACTACGTGCAACAATCCACCACGGGCATGAAGCGGCCAGCCGTCGCTTGAGCCATAACTATGCACAATACGATCCTAATTCCCCACATAAAACATAAATAATGTCAGAGGACGACCGACAAACATTGGAGGGGAATCAGTCCCTCACCGACAGTCGCATCAGCATCTAAATCATCGCGACAGGCCAAATTCCTAGACCCTACGTCTGCTGGCGCAGCGAGAGCTAGTGCATAAAGCCAAAATACTACGAGCAAGGGTCGCACGAAATGCATTATATCTGTGCAATGTAACGATTGTTAGGCTTTACCGCTTACGCGCATCGTTGGAAGGCTACCCACCAATTGCTTTGAAAGAGCAAGGCAGGCGCAAAGTAGAATTAGGGGAGAGGACTCACCATTGGCCATTTTATCATAATTTGCGTGAGAACTGTATCCCCGGGGTAGAGTGTATCCGACGCATTGTCGCCGGGTTAATATCATGCATACTACGGTACCAACCTTCGGTTCAGCAAAGTCAGTGTCAGTGCACCGACTTTCGGTTCATCGGGTTCGTAAGGAGACAGTCGATGTAAAACAGAAAAGGTTAAATAAATCGACCCTGGGAAAAGGGTGTACCGTACATTATGGAGTCGGCTCCACGACTGAGACGAGATACAATCTCTCTCGCTGGTGGAAATACCTTGCACTCGTTATGAACCCGAATCCACGAAACGTCAGGGTTGATTTATTTTAAGATTTAGCGCTCACTCCGGAAATTGTCCTGGATTTCGTTATAGTCTGAACTATGGAGTTGCCGTTGCATGTCTTGCATGTGCGTTTTCCGGTCCACTCGGAAATTGGTAAACGCATAGAACAGCTTTCAGACCATATTCCTGTTCGTCATGATGGGAACGAACGAGTCCGAGCTCGTGCACCGGACGCAGCGATCTGGGAGCACCATGAGCCATGTATCACGCTATTAAGTGGATAGATGATCGGAAGCGGCACTTGCTTTGACCATGCACTTGCTCCCCCTTTGGAACCGGCCGTTCAATACATTCGCTACAAATCTCAGCCGACATCGGGCGCCTCTACGCCAGACCTGTGGCATGTGGCAGAAATGTTAACTGCCAGAGGCTCTTCGATCACTCCTCTCGGCTCTTTCACACGTTATCGCTGGGTAAAGGATATTTTGCAATCGGATTTCGTGATATGGACGACGAGGCAGCGCAAGAGAATGTCGATGAGGGGGATAGGACCATGTGAGAAGGAACAGGAGGGGCGTGAAGTACGCTTCGCATTCGCGTTTCCATTCTTTGTTTCTTCGAGACAAAATAGACGTCCCCCTTCCAGCTTCCTCTCGCTTTCCCCTTAAACTGATTCCGCGCGCGGTGAGAAGACGACCACAGTAGGTCACGCGCGTCAGTGGGACGCTCGACCACAAAACAACACCTTCCCAACCGAAATCAAAACTATCCTCAAAACGCAAACGAGTTACTTTTACCCGTCGTTATAAAGCACGTGTCCCTGTCAGAAGGGATAGCAAACTTGATATGCTAACCTACCCTGACGGGGGAGCCAGAGCTAAGAACATCTTCAGTAAGGTGGGCGATGATGTGTGGCAAAATGTATGCAGTGGAGACGGATGGGCAGGAAAAAAGGACAGGCGCAGGTTTGGGTCGGGGTGATGACTGTGGTTTTGTAGTTCCTGCTGATACTCTGATGGAGCCAATGAAATGGAGGCCAACGGTGGGCATCGTGGGATCTCGGACGTTTGAGGAAGAGATGGACGACCGGGAGCGACGCGGCATGTGATAATGACGTCGGAACTGCCGGTGGACCTGGAGAAGACGCGCCTGGATACCCGCTCGGGGATGGTGTCGCCGTCACCGAAGCGAACGCGGACGTTTCTTGATGTTTCGATGCCGCGTTTAGGAGTGTACATGTGACATGGCATACCATCTGTCTCCCACCTCAGGTCAGGTGTACACAAAACTGTGCTTTTGGCCGCATATAAATCAGCTCTCGTCGTTGGAAGTATATGGATGAAATGGAGACTCTCACCAGGATCGGGTCCACCCTGCTGATCCGTCGGGGACGGGGCGGGATTTGTCGAGTAGACGTATCAACTATGACGAAGTGGAGCATATCATGAAACGGGTAATAATTTGACGACCTAGCGAATGAATGCTCGTATCCATGCTTTGTGACGCGGCGCATTGGGGACACTCGTGGAGAAACGATCCCTTGTTGGTCTTGCAGCCGGGGTGATGTCACTGATGTGATCCGGGTCGTGTTGTGCAAAGCCCGGCCTGGAGTATCTGGGTGTAAGCTGCTAAGCACAGGAAACACGAGGTGATAGAGCGCGTTTGCACCGGCAACTCAAGACCTAAAGCTAGTGAACGTGAACGCATGTTCACGTTCGGTTCACCTCGACGAGCGGACCGTGAACCGAACCCGCGTCCGGTTCTTAAAAAGTCCGGTTCGAACATGGGTTCAGAACCCGACCGTTCCATTAGATCGTCATGTCGACAACGCTGACAAAGATCGGTGCGTACTGACAAGATGGAACTGCGTAACGCCTTGATAGGCTGACTGTTGGGCAAGAGCACTCCCCGGTCATCGAAATCAACGCCCGCGAGCGGTTAAAGGCGGTGGTATTCTCGGCGAATGGCGAGTGTCTCGTGAACGACCGCGACCCCTCGGTTCAAGTGTGGCGAGTGGTAGACCTGAGACAGGAAACAGCTGATGCGCGCTGTGTCCTGTGTGTCGCTACCTCGAAAGGTGGCAGATGGTTTGCAGCGGGGACATTTTATGGTAACATGACTGTATGGAACGCAAAGACATACAAAAAAAGTCTTCCCGCACAGGGAGGATGTTGGTGACGTTCAAGCTGGAGTCGGTTTCTCGCCCGACTTGGCTCGGCTCGTCGTTAGATCGAAGAACCGCACGGCCGCCGTCTGGGACATCGAAGCTGGCAAACGAGTCGCTGGTCCACTCTACTAAGAGGGTTGGATGGTCGCAGCAAAATATTCAGGCCGTAACAGCCACCCTCGGTAAATCCGTTCGGGTTTACGACAATAACGATGGCCAGTTGCTCTTGGACATCGAAAACGTAAACCCTTGGCACAACACTAGTCTCCTCTGGTCAAACGATCAGCTCTTCATCGTTTTTGGCGGTAAAATTGAAGCATCTATCGTGTCTGGCAGCAATCTCGGGATGGCAAGTTCCCGATGCCAACATCTTCTCCAGGTTGCACATTGCCCTGCAGCAGCATGAAGCATTCATCGCATGCTTTGCAAAACGTACAGTCACATTTTGGGACACGTCGACACACGCCCAGCTCGATCTTATCGAACATATACTCAATCGCGCTCCCACCAGACGGCCGGTTTCTTGCATTCGGTGGAGAATCACCATCAAGCGTCTATCCTGCATCAATGTGAGTATCGTGTATGGTTGGATTGCGGCGTATCTGAACGACGTCTCCCTTCCTTGGAAACTCATTGCTCGGTCTCAGGTACCATTCATTCACGCGACACTGCACTTGATTCCTGGAAGCAGAACCGGTTCACAGATAGTACGGAAGCATCATTGACGAAAACAATCACCAATTCTGGGCATCCGAACCACCGTGCACTCGTCAACAGAGCGCTCGTACGAGCGCATTTGCGACATTGTGACGTAGCGATCGACGGCGCGGAAGAGGTAAGTCTTCGTTTGCTCTCCCTTCCCACACACTTATACTCACTTTCAATCGATCCAAGTCCATCATTGTTCAACCATCCGTCATTAGCTACATCGCAAAGAGTGTAGCACTCATCAGCAGGAGGAAAAAGGCAGAGGGTTGTCGGGTCTTCGACTTCGTGTTCAGCCACTATATCCAATTCATGTGGATCTTTTCCTGTTGATCAAGGTGTGTATTCTGCGCGCAGTGGAACTTGACCGTCTCTTAGCTACTTATTTGTTTAGGCTGTCATCCTGTTCATGGCCCGAGAGCACGACGATGCCCTATCGCGCGTTGACGACCTCATCGCTACAGTGGACACCATCTCAATATACTGTGTGGTCCAGGCACGTGAGTAACACGCTGTCGCACTACATATAGAGAACAGTGACTACGAGGGTGCGATAAAATTGTTCGAGCGTGGAGGAACCCAAATGCGATACTATGCGGAGCTTCATCTCCTTGGTATGCTTCTATCGACTATCCTGCAATGGTCATCGCTTTTGATAGATATCCGATTGGAAGTTTGATAATCTCGGTATCACGATTCGACAGCGTCTTTGTGAAGCCTTGTATGCAGCAGGTTGCACGAAGAACGCAGGCGAATCTTTTCTCAACATGGTGAATACCTTTGATTAAGAGCTCTATACTAGTAAATCCATCACCGCATGGATTTCTGGTTGGCTTGTTCTTCCTGCCTGTTGCCATGTTTGACTGATTTCTGCAGGTTTTACTCAACGATGTCTTTCCGCTCCCGAAAGGGATGGTGATACAGGTTCGAAGGCAAGCCGACACGATGAAGCGATCACGCTTCGTGCGACCCTCAATTCAACAAACACCATGCCGCTCTTGAGAGAGTGGGCAAAATCAGCATTGGTGAGTGGCGAGTGGAAAGGTGTCATGGCTGCCGCCGCCAACGTGAGTATCTTCTTTTGGTCGGGTATCTCTCACAGCCCTGACAGTCTTGGTTTGGAGTTCATCGTTCACGATTTATCGGGTCGTATGTGAACATCTCGAGACAATTGACTGAAACATCTTTGGCTGCCGTTTGTGCCCCCTCCGTCTGTATCGTAGATCGACAAGCAGATGCAAGCCCTCCGGCTCATCGCTCGCCTCAGGCAACCATTCGGTGCACTGCTGTTCACACCGACTTGTCAAAACGTGCCTGAACATGGGAGGGTTGATTCGGAGTGTATGATCATTGCCCAGATACAGGAAGACACACCGTTGAACGTTCTTTGACGATTGCTATTACTTACACGACACTCGCTGCCATTGTATTAATAGCTTTCTAATCCTTACTTTGATGAACTTGTCAGGCCGCGCGTCCAGCGCGTTTTGGAGCGCGAACGCGGAGAATTACTCGTCACTCTCCTTCGTCCCGTAATTTTTTCTTTTGCAATCCTCTTTACAAGCTCACTGTTGTTGATATCGCCGAACAAAAGTAACTGTAACTGCATCATTCTAGATTCACTCTTGTCAGGACGTCGTTTTGAGCAAACAACCGTGGACCGAGTTGTCCCGCTGACCAAGATGAGCTGCAGTCGCCATCGCCATGCAGTTACGGTGATCGTTTGGCCAAATTGAATCTTGGTGCTCCCTAAATCCTCACTTGGGGCGAGGGGTGATCTGGAGCGGGGGAAAAGAGGGACGCTCGCGTTCGCTGCGCAGTACTTGTGAGCATCAAGCCAGGAAAGTGGTAAAGATACATACCGATAGGAGATGAAGAGAAGGCATGGTGGACGCGAATCAGATAAGAGTTGCCAGCGGTAGCTGTGAGGATGACGAAAAGGGCAATATTCCCGCATATCTATGGTTGTTGGATTGGACCATGTCCGAGGGGAGGAACTTACCACGGCATCGTGGTGATAGGTTGAGGAGGGATGGGCTCGATGGAAATGAGGGACGGTGAACAGTGACGTTGTCTATGAACCTGAGGAACTTCGACGAGGAATTAAGAAATAAATGAGGTAAGAGTCGAAGATAAGAAACGGAGACAGGTACATAGACTATCAGGTTCCAAAACTCGTTTGGATGGCTGAAGGATGAGTGAGCGAGTTGCGGTGAAGAAACGGCAGCGCACCCAAGAGAGGTGTGCGTCGAATCTGGAGCATAAACGACTCAATGGAGTGGCTGCGTGCTGCGTAGGGAGGGGAACAGAAGAAAACTTCCGCCTGTCATCCGGTCGCACGTTCGTTGGTCCAGTTGATCCACGGTTCTGATTACCTTGCGAATACAGGTCACGTCGTTGACAGTTCCCTTCGAGAAACTTTCCCGAGGAAATGGCACGGGAGCAAAACACAACAAGAAACGGACAGCGAACGATTCGCTACTTGTCCAGTGATGAATTGATTAGCGCTTGCGATAAGACTGATCGACCGAGGACCTCCCCTTGTTCGTTTGTGGTGTTTCGTAAGGAGAACTCGATGAGGCCAGAAACGAAGGGGAATGTACCCTTTACATTGTGCTCCCACGTACGTGGCTTGCCTCAGCGTGAACGATTGGAGGTTATGATAGAGCACTAATGTAAACACACATATCAGAGGCACCTCGCTCAATTGAACGCTCCGGAAGAGAAAGAGGATCCAAACCGATGAACCGCAAGGTGTCCAGGGCTAGATGGAATTTGTGTGGATGCCAGATACCTGACTCGGAGGTTGGCTGTGCGAAGACCACCACCATAAATGGAGTCGCAAATTAGTGTGTGAAAGCTACCCAGAAGTACTGGTGCTTCCGAGCTACTTTCCGTTTCTCGGAACAAAAAGTGGCAGCCACTGTTCGGAGGAATGGAAAGATAGTGCGTACTTTTTTGCGCGGCTTGAATTTACCCTCTCGTAACTCGTGATCAAGGCGTGGCCCAATGAGACCTCTCTAAGCCCTTCCAGATAGGCTACCCTCACCTTCGCCGTTACGGTCTCCATGCAGAGCACCTGCTCTGATCATCGATGCCCCGCCAATGACAGAGAGGAAACGAGACGCGCAACAGAGAGCCAATCAGTCGTATCATGATGGATTTCCGTGCATTTTCGCCCTGATGATACATATCCCCCTCCAGAGTCCAAAGTGGAGGACTGCTAATCACTGTGCACGTTTACCCGAAAATCAACATTGCCAAGAATGGGATCGGCATAATGCGAACTGAAAGACGGTTGGCGTTCCATGTTCAACGTTATCGCCTGACCGCTCTACCGCAGGCCATTTGAGCGCTGTGACTGGATGATGCCTAGCAAAGAAGGAAATCGGAAAGAAAACGAGCGAAGCTCATGCCGAAGGGCTTTTCAGAATGCCGATAGTAGTCACGGCCTCCTCATGGCCTCGCTGCTGCATGATTAATGAATAGGGCTCCAAGAACTTGAAGAAACCTCGTCGGCTTTGGTTTAACCGGGTATTCCGGAGGAAAGATGGCGCAAACCTAACTATTGTCCCTAGTTTGGAATCACCCTGGGCTCAACGTGGCACATATGAGACCGAAGTGGTGTTCACTGTTCGGATACGCGATTGGGGGCTACGTCAGCGCAGATTCTGAAGGGCATGTAATATTACGTCCACGTCCAGCAAAGGAGTACTTATATAGCGGGAAGGAGTCGAACCAGCTGTGGTAATTGTGACTCGGAAGAGAACAGGAACAATGGCCG
>QFEF01002187.1:0-15313 GCA_003316035.1 Neoboletus subvelutipes
TGATATAAGGCCGCCCTTCTTGTATAGATCCTGTCTTGACGGATGTGAACACATACACCTTCAGAGGGTCAGCGGAACCAAGACGAACCTATCCCGTTTACCCATTTCATAACCGACGATACGCAAACCGGGCTTTCGACAACCCATGATACCGAGCTCCTCGCCGATAGCAGCTTCTTCTTCCGGCGTGGCGTTCACGAGCAAAACCAAGTTCTGTGGAGAGTCGTAAATCTTCAGGAGTGTACATATCATTCGCCGTAGGCCGAGACCGCGGGCAAGGATGAGCAGGTCGCTCGTGGACGGGTCATGTATCTCTTCCAGAATTTCCTTGTGAAATGTGAGCAGTGGTGCTGCCATGTTGTGTGCTTCGAACCGGCTCAAATTGTCTGCGCGGGATGGCACGGAAGTTTGGCTTGAACAGTTCAATCTGATTACAACTTACTGCGAGTTACTGAGGTTGAATATTGAATTATCTAAGTTGCGGTCATTTTGTAACAAGTTGAAGCGACATTGACACTGAGTCGGACTTCACATAAGCGGAAAGCCCCTGAAGATTGAAGAATGCACCACAAATTAAAACGTACTTGCTCAGTCACTACGTGAACCTATTTCTTGATCAAGAAGGTGCACTTTCTGTCAAGTCAAGTGTGAAAGTTACTAGCAGTAGTACATACCACCAGGCTCAGTGTTGTATAATTGTTATTGAAACTCTTGTGAGCTTGCTGACTCAGCAACGAAAGTGGGCTCATACTGCTACGCACAGCCAGAATTACAGGCTTGGCCCATTTCAAAGTCCATCCCTTGATCCTCGACGACCACCATCTTCACAACGAACGTCAAGAAAAAAATGCATTCCAACCGCTACGACATTCTCATCGTCGGTGCTGGCGTCGCAGGCTCAGCACTTGCTCATGCCCTTTCTACTATAACTTCAAAATTACGCGGTTCTCCCATTCGTATCGCACTCCTGGAACGCTCGCTTTCCGAACCGGACCGTATAGTTGGCGAACTGTTGCAGCCTGCTGGTGTAGCTGCGTTGCAGAAACTTGGCATGGAGGGCGTCTTGGAGGGGATCGATTCTATTCCGGAGCACGGTTATTGCGTCGTACAGTCAAGTCGTTTGGTTCACATTCCTTATCCGGATGGGCGACAGGGTCGCAGTTTTCACCATGGCAGATTTATCATGCGTTTAAGAGAGTATGCCAAGCGTGCACCAGACGTGGACGTGATCGAAGCTACGGTGAACGAACTCATAGAATGCGAACACACCAAACGAGTACTGGGTGTTCGTGCTACACGTTCATCTCCTAGCGGAGATGGCTCTAAACACGAAAAGGAACCATTTTTTGCGGATTTGGTCATCATCGCGGACGGGTGCTTCTCGAATTTTAGAAATGCAGTCATGGGCAAGTCTGCCTGTCAGTCGTCAACACGAAGCCATTTCGTTGGTGCTATCCTCAAGAATGCACGATTACCAATACCTCAACATGGCACGGTTGCTCTCGTTAAAGGACACGGACCAGTCCTCTTGTACCAGATATCAGAACACGATACCCGCATGTTGGTAGATGTAAAAAATCCACTTCCGTCAGACCTCAAGGCAAGGAATTCCTTTCTTGCGCAATGCTTTTTACTGACATATCTTTAGGGACATATCCTTACAAATGTCGTTCCTCAGCTTCCCGCATCCCTACACGTGGCTATTCATGAAGCACTAGACAGCGATCGCTTGCGCCGCATGCCAAACTCATTCCTACCCTCTGTGAAACAAGGCGGGAAATACACTAAAGAAGGTGTTTTCCTTCTCGGCGATTCCTGGAATATGCGACATCCCCTTACCGGCGGCGGAATGTCCGTTGCTCTAAACGATGTGGTTCTGTTGGCGCAGATACTAGGCGAGGTCGAGAACCACAGCGATTGGGATCAGATCTCTGGCGCGCTTGCTCGCTGGCATTGGGCTCGTAAACCGTTGGCATCGACGATAAACATCCTCAGTATCGCGCTGTACGACCTCTTTGGCGCAGATGGTATGTATTCGCATGGTAGTACGTGCAACATTGAGACGCATTGTAGCATAGATGATTGTCTTGCGGTGCTTCAAAATGGCTGCTTCAAATACTTTGAATGCGGTGGCGAATGTATCCGTGGTCCCGTTTCCCTCCTCTCTGGGTAAGCCATTTAGCCATTACTCTGAAATCGCCTTCATTCAAACCATCATTCGTAGCATCGCTCCTTCTCCGGCGCTACTATTCTATCACTTTTACAAAGTGGCGTTCTACTCGATATGGGTCATGTTCACTCACCCTCGGCCCGCTATTAACCCGGAGAGCAAAGCGCTCGCAGCTCCACCTGTCTGGGAGTACCCCTTACTCTTGATCAAGAGCGTGAAAGTGGTCCGTTGTTTAGCATCCTCATCATTGGTCACTTGCATTTGGCTAACGTGGAATTAATCCCTAGTTTTGGACCGCGTGTGTCGTATTCACCCCATTGCTCTGGTCGGAAATATGGTGACGACATTGATATAGACTCGTCATAGAATTTTCGTCTTTCTCCTTTGTTTACAATAAATTATACATGGTAATTTCAACGACGGATTGTTCAACGAGCGAGTTCAGTTGGTAATAGCCCAGGCCCCGGTCCCAGGTGACCATATGATGCGGCTGCTCACTACTAGTAGCGCTGGCCAGTTTTGTATAAGTGACTCTCGGCATTCACTTATACAATGTGTCAATGGTAATATTGATCCCCTCATGTTGATATCTTACTAATCGAAAACTGCGTATCCCCAAGAGTACATACTGGCCAATTTGAAGGGTCGTCGTTTTGTACTTTCATGGTAAGACTCGGAAATCAGGTACTTCCCTTATCTGTAAAGTGGTAAACCAAACAGAAAACTCGTTACTGTAAAAACGTACGTGACCGTAAAGAGTTTCTCGACAAATTGCGACTGAGTGCCACCATGATGCCATGGTCCTCGGCAATAATTTGTTTCCGGCAGTCCTCTCGGCTAACCGCCGTTGGCACGAAGCTGCCTCGACAGGGTTAACATTGCTCGCTGCGCGCTCAGGAGCTTCAAGTTCTTGTCAATCTGCAGAACAACAGAAATGAATGGCAAGGAGGCACTGTCCAAACTGTCCAGGAGAGACACCCCCGTAGTACTGGGCTTGAGGCTCTTGCCTTCAAGTTGGGTAATTCGGCAGTCGCGGTGCCCTTAGCGGCATACTAAACCGAACTACGAGCCGTTCGGGATGAGACTCTACATGAATCTTCATCTCGGTTCTGAGGCTCTGAGCCCTTTAAAAGCTGGGGCGAGTTGTTCGCTTGTCCTTACTGTGGTATACCATAGACCCGTCCAGTATGCGCTTCACTCTCGCGACTTCCATCGTTGCGTTGGCTGTTTTGACTGCAGCAGTGCCGCAGCGTGCGGGGTCGAAGAATGGTGTAGCCATCGTCATCACCAAACGCTCAGAGTTGACGAATGTTGACGGGATCGTTAACGTTAGAGCACTCAACTCTCATGTTGCGTCGATGCAGGCGTACGTTGTATTCTTCCTTCGCTTCGGGTTAACTCTAACGTCCATATGTAGTAAGGTCCTTCGTGGTTTAAACAATTTCCAGAGGAACACGGGGGGTTCACATCCTGCTGCCTCGAAGAGAATCCAGAGGCGTGCCACTGGTGCGGATGCCTTGACTAACGATAACAATCAGCTGTGGTACGGCTCCATTTCTGTTGGTACTCCGCCCAAAGACTTCACCGGTGAGCTTTTTTGCGCTGTCAGCGAACGCACGACTCATTCTTTATAACAGTGGATTTTGACACAGGCTCGAGGCATGTTTCTGTAGTTCAGTATGAATGAACATGCTAAACCAGAATTCAGTGATCTCATCCTACCAGGGCCCGACTGTACTTCAAACTGTGCCGGTCACACCATCTATGATCCTAGCAGTTCTTCAACTTCTCAGGACATGAGTGAGCCATTCGGCCATTCGTATTCAGATGGAAGCAGTGTTTCGGGAGAAGTGTTCTCCGATACAGTTACCGTCTCCGGACTCGCAGTATGTTCAATCTTTGTTCTCAACATTATGATGTCTGACGGTTGAGCAGGCGGTAGACCAAGCCCTCGGCGTTGCCTCAAACTATTCTTCTGGCTTGGCCGTAGATCAATTCCCTGCAGACGGTTTGATGGGAATGGGTTTCCAGTCCATATCTGCTTACAATGCGACCCCTGTCTTTCAGAGTTTAGTCTCTCAGGGTCAGACGGATGAGCCGGTGTTTTCATTTAAACTTGCAGCCTCTGGATCGGAGTTGTATCTTGGTGGTGCGAACTCGGCATTGTACACTGGTGGCTTCACCTACACCCCTGTGACGACCGAGGTGAGCTACAGGTTAGGTATGTTCTTGACCGTCACTAACGTTGATTGTTCAGGGTTACTGGCAAGTCAACATGGATAGCGTCGTCGGTAATGGACAGACCATTTTGAGCAACATCGATTCCATCATCGACACCGGCTCTACCCTCATCATTGGCGATCCCTCGTCAGTCAAAACTTTCTACGATGCGCTTGGTGGCACCGATGCGTCGAGCACGGCAGGCCAAGGGTATTACACCTGTATGTCTGCAGTTGCTTCATTTCTGTCACCTCATTAATGCTCCGTAGTTCCATGCAACTCCTTCCCTTCCGTTAGTTTCACTTTTGGGGGTACATCCTTTCCCATCTCCCCAGATACGCTCAACCTTGGAGCGGTCTCTTCTGGTTCGAGTGACTGTGTTAGTGGGATCGTTGGCCAGGACCATGGTGATTGTGAGTGTCTCACATCTATAATGCCTCATTTCGTTTCGCGTGCTTGCGGTGCTATGTATCAACGTCATGCTCATCGTGCTTCTTCCGGTTCGTTAAAACAGCATTCTGGGTTGTCGGAGATGTGTTCCTCCGAAACGTTTACACAACATTTGATGTCGGTAATGCCCAAGTTGGGTTCGCTCAGCTTGCTTGATCATTCTCGCAAAGTTGGCTTCGTTAGAAACCAGATGTCCACAATAGCGTACTTATAATTAGGATTTCCCCTCCGTGCCAGCTTGTGGCTCACAGATGTGTGGTGCGAATAAATGAGTGTTATGTCGAGAAACATTTCAAATGCTGTCTGGGATGAGGCCATCTCAGCGGCCTGGGGCCCAACCCGCCGTGAGTACTTGAGTCCTTGAGGCGCAAGCACACAGAGTTTCCAGGCTTATTCCCTTATTGGCCAGAGAACGTATATAGGTACTCCCGGTCGTCTCGACCGTGTCATTCTTCCCGGCGAAAGATATCTTTTATTTCAGGGAAGCATAAGCTCGCAGATGTGCGAATTCTCCCGTTCCTTCATTCCGCCACCCTTCAATCCGCTATGGACACATTCAGCTACGTAGATGGCAATGGCAGGAAACGTGCATCGGCCGTTACTGTCGCCTCGGGCACTGACCGCCCACAGTCAAACAAGACCGCTGCCACAGTACCGATGTCAAACCTTCTGCCTACTAACCCTCCTGCTCCAGATTCATCTTCGGACGATGCAGAGTCCAGGGGGATGATGAGGTCGATACTCAACGAAATAGACAATAGTGACACGCCGGGTCGACGGGACCCGCGAATGTTCCAATGCAGGGAATGGCTCTGTATCTCTCTGGCTGGCGGCCCACCACTACCGACACCCTACCTTGCGGCGTGGGGACCGGGTCAAAAACTTTGATACGAAGCGCAGCGACCAACTGTTTTTTATTCCCGCGTCGATGCTCGTGCTCTCTTCCTTGGCTTTTCCCTGTCTGCGAGCTACTCAACTAGCAGTCTACATACAGTGCATGATCGCAGACCTAGCACTGATGTGCCCGCTAAGGGACCTGTCAACAATGAGGGTCTCGTGAATGCCATTCGATTAGTCGGCGCCCTGGATAAAGAACCAGATCAATCCTCCGGGTCCCCCTTAAGCCATGTGTCAAGCCGCCCTCTGCCAGTGGTCGCATCGCACCTACCCCGTCCAGGAAGATGAACCTCCTACTTCGTTCGCCGTACTCTTTCGGCCTCCTCAATGGCAAAGTACCGCTGAGACATCGGCGTCGCTTCGCAGATCCATTGTGATGTCACCCCTTCAGGGTGTGAAGTATATTTTTGCACTTCGATTCTCCGTTGCGCGTGCGCGTTGAAAATGTGATGATAGCAGCCCGTGGTACGCAAACCCACTGGGGGGACGTTCAACATCGACTTTTCGACATCGACTTAGCGACATCCTCTTAATACAAACCCAAACCACTTAACTTACCCGTCATTGTAGAGTAGGCATCATCTTAAATGTCCACCGCTCTACCCGTTCAATACGTCGCCTCGGGTGGTAATTTGGTGGACGGCCCGCTGTCACGAGATGTGGCATCTCTCCGGCCCGCTTGCTCTGTCTCGAATACGGAGAAGCAGACACAAGCCCTCCGACTCATGGCTCGAGTGAGACAACCGACCCGCAAGAAAATATAGGAGGGTCGCTTCGGAATCAGAGAGTATGATCGCTGTCCAGGTACAGGAAGACACTTACAGGAAGCCACGCCGTTGAACGTGCTGGTAGATAACGCATGGATGTTGGGTGCGCTCTAACAACTGCTTCCAGTTACACGGTGCTCGTTTTGCTACCGTTCGCCTCTTTCTGCATTCCTTTTATTTTTCTTCCATGAACAGTCCTCGCACAACGGAAAGCGAGCACGTGGTATTTATTGTGCGTCTCATCTCGTCAACCTATCGAATCCTCTTGTGACTCTCTTGGCGTGCTCGCTGTTGTCGATATCGCCGATGATGAGTTACTGTGTCTTTCTGAGTTGTATCAACGCTGACCGAGACGGGCTTAGTTGCCGTCGTGACTGTGCGACTACATCTAACCATGCTGGCTTGAAGCTTGATAGTCCATGAATCCTCTCTGGAAGATGCAGTTCCAGAGCGCCAGATTCATAGAGACGCTACGAACTCGTGATAACCCTTTAAAAGTAGCGGGCTGGCAGGGCGTCGTAATTGTACCTACGGACGACGATTGACATTGGCGTCACCGACTTCGGCCCCCAAGCATTGATTGTCTTAGTGACAGTCACCGTGACCACCGTGCTTTTACTGGTCCGTAGGAGTGTCCTACGTAGTGACATAACCGCAGTAAACGTCGTTCTCTTTGTCCGTCACTTGGTTTCCTCCGTTCCGCTACAATTAATTCGTACCAACGGTTTGATGCGATATGCACATATGCACGGTTTTTTTACTATCGTCATTCGTATTCCTGTATACTGCAGTTGCAAGGTAACATGAACTCAAAGAACTATGTCCACATCGTATCTACGTGAATCATATTGGATCACTAGGATCAAAGCGCCTCATCGTGTGTACCTGAACGAACACATAGCATCCACGTGGGAAACGTGAATGTAAGGCTAGAGTAACTGGATCCTTGCTGATGTTGATCCACACTAAGATTGATAATGTAGGTGAAAGGAATTTGATGCGCACCGTTAGATGGACCCCCGCGGCCGAGGGTTCAGATGGATCGGTCGCTTGTTGTGCCTGATAGGACGTGAGCTGTCGCGACACATTCTACCGTCACCAGAAAAACAAAACGCACTACGCCAGCTTCCGTTGGATCCACAGGACCTTGTCTGCCACGGGAAGCATCTTTCTTTTGACGCTTTGGAATAGCAGCCGTGCGAGACGATTTACGCTGTAAGGTGTCATGAGTCCCTGCAAAGATTCGAGGAACAACGAACCTGTTGTTTTATGACAGGTTTCGCAACCGCTCGCTATGATGATGTGTTAGACGTATCACATTCATTCATCTATCATGGAGTGCTCACTCGTTGACGTTGGCCTGCAACCATTCTCGAAGGTCCCTCATTTGTGACATCCACTCTTGCTGGTGAGTGGGAAGGAGATCGACGATCGCCAGCCTGGCGTGATTTTCTGGAAAGTCGATCAGAGTTATGTGAAGTGGGGTCCTTGTGAGCGATCCTCTGTAACAACTTTTTGAATATAGAACGACGCTGGGATAACTCGACGGTCACTGGTAGTACCGCGTGCTCCAGGGACTGGGCAGAGGACACCGGGGATGATGGCTCCAGCAGCGTCAACACGGCAGCAAGAGGGGAATGAAGTGATCACCAACCTCGTCATAATCGAACTGAGGAGCGGGTGTGCCCGAGGGCACCTCCACCTATAACCATTGTGAGAACGCACTTCGGAAAACAAACAAACTGATAAGTACCTCGAGTTCACCATCGCCATCTGCGCTGAGGCTGTCCGACTTGTGTGGACTGGATTTCCCAGCTTCTTTCTGGTTTGCGTACACAATCGAATCAGGACAACTTTTTGGTGACAGACTGGGAAACTCCTACCGGATTAGAGTCGGGTGGTTTGTAGTCGTGGCCACCCAAGGTCAAACTCTCCTCGTCTTGTCGTCCTTCCTCAGGAGTAGATGCCTGTCATAGATTGTCAATGTGGGAACCATGCAAGGACTATGAAAACACAGATACGTACATGGAAAGGGCCATACAAGTCGGGAAGGATGTAGTTGAGATGACGAATCACAATTTTCCCGTCACATCGTCCAGTCGCGATATAACTGCTGTCTGGGGAGACAGCAATTGACCATATGTCTTCACTATCCTCAATGACAGAGCCAATCTGATTCAGTGTTGATGTATCCAGGAACAAGATTGAGTGTGGTAGTGCGAATGTAGCAATGAATTTGCCATTGGTGGCCAGAGCAATAGAGGCGACCTCGTTCTCGCCGTCATGGAGAGTCAATGATTCGGCAAGCTGGGACCCAGTGAAGGCATCGAAAGACCTGATTCTGCTGTCGCAGGATGCCGAAAAAATTTGGTGGCCATCGCTTGACCACGCAAGCGGAGTGGACAGAATCCATGCAGGCAAGTCGGTCTTGATATTCATGAGCTCGTCGCCGCTGCAGCTGTCGAAAACACGAATGCTGGAGCCATAATAGCAGGCAGTTGCGACGCGGTCGCCATCCGGGGAGAACTTGATTCCATTGATGGGATTCTCGTGGACGAGTGGGCCCACGAGTCTCTCCCCAGTCCGGATACTCCAAATATTCGCATCGTTCCCTAAATTCCCGGTGGCGAACCTGGTCAAATCAGGAGAGACGTCAACTGCACGCACAGCGTTTGTGCCCTCCACATCTATGACCTTTTCGCGCATCTCAGTGTCCCAAACACTTGCGCCGCCATGCTTGGTCCCACATGCAATCCACTTATCATCCCTCGACACAGAAATAGGGCGTACTAGCATTCCCGTTTGCTTTCCGACCTCTTGCCCGTCTTCAAGTCGCCATCGTTGAACCCCGCCGTCACCTCCGCCCAAAAGATGCTTTCCGTCAGGCTGAAATACGACTGACCACACTTCACCATCACGACCGGTGTCAAGCACTCTTGTTTGACCTTACTGAAATGTCAGCATTGCTCAGTGACTCCTCGGAGCTGCTACACACCAGCATACGTCGACGACATCCTTTATGGTACACAATCGTCGGTGTCGAAAGAAGGTGGCGCGCACAGTTGCTGTATAACATCACTCTCAATATGGTCTGTTCACGCGGTTTCCTCGTATCCTTGGCGCTTATGCTTACTTCGGATTCCAGCTACGTCACCTCGTTGCCATGGGTAGCCTTACCCTGGGACTTGGGAGCGCTCGTCATATCTTGGCTGCAGGACTCGGGTGTACAATCAACATTAGACCAAGTCGTGACATACTGTGCACAAAGTACGGCACCTTCTCGGAAAAGGCCCCGCTTAAACTCCGGACGAATGTTCTCCGTAAAATGGGCGACGAATGCACTCCTACGCAATGGTGGTGCATGCGTGTATGATGATGGCATGTATGATATTGATCTTGGTAAAAAGTTTAACAGACTGACCCTGCTTACAATGCTAGCCGCGTCTTTCAGAGTTTAGTTTGAAGTTTCCCAGGGTTAGACGGATAAACCAGTGTTTTCATTTAAACTCGCAGCCTCTGGACCCGAGTTGTATCTTGATGGTGCGAACTTGGCATTGTACACTGGCGACATCACCTACATACACCCCTGTGACGCAAATTGGTTGGGCATGTCCTTGGCCTTCACTGACATTGATTGTTCAGGGCCGCTGGCAAGTCAACACGGATAGCGTCGTCGGTAACGGACAGACAACATCGATTCCATCATTGACACTGGCTCTACCCTCGTTATTGGCGATCCGGAGATAGTCAACTCTCTACAGCGCACTTGGTGGTACCGATGCATCGAGCGCGGTAGGACAAGGGTATTACACCCGTATGCCTGCAGTTGCTCCCTTTCCATGGCCTCATTAACACTCCGTAGTTCCATGCAATTCCATCCCTTCCGCTAGTTTGTCTCCTCTCGGTTCGCGTGCTTGCGGTCCTATCTGTCAACATCGTGCTCATCGCTCTTTCTTCTTCCGGTTCGTTAAAACAACATTCTGGATTGTCGCCGATGTGTTCCTCCAAAATGTCTACACCACATTTGATTTCGGTTGGATTCGCTTAGCTTGCTTGGCCATTCCTTCAAAGCTGGCTTTGTTGGAAACCCGATACCCACAATAGCATACTTATAATTAATAATGTTTTCCCCTCCATGCCTAGTATACTATAGTACGTCCAGCTTGAGGCTCTCAGATGCGTGATATAAGTAAATAAGTGTTACGTCGAGACATATCTCAATACTGTCTGTGCGAGATCAGGTTCGATAGTCTGGGACCCACCCAACCCGTCTGAGGCAAGCCATCGATAGAGAATTGGCCTTATCTTCGGCAGCACATCGTTCCCTACCTCTGCTTCAGCCCTCAACGTAATCTTGGTCCGTTTTCGTCTGGCTCGTCTACTTCCGTCAGGTCGTTTCGAACGCCGAGTGACTGGGGGCCGCAGCTGCTGGAATGGATGATCAGCGCTCTCACTTTTCAACACTCTCAGATTTGGACCCTTAGATTTGGCACTTGATGGTCTCCTTGGCCCTTGACGTTGACGGTTCGTACCTGCGCAGTTGCTTTTGGACAACAAGACGAACCGAAGTGTGACTGAATGTGGATCCACTTGTGGGAGTTTAGGCGCCAAGCGACGAGTTTATAAAACATTTTATAAGACTGCCATGCAACCATCATGTTCACTGCCGCTGCCATCAAGCGCCGTTGATACAGAGCTCGTTGCTACCGTCTTGTGATTGATGTCTGCGCACACGATAGTTACCTTGCTTGGCAAGGTTTCTTCCCCGTATAATCGTGGGAACAACTCATGATCACCAGCTCCATAGTGTTATCGACACCTTCAATCCGTCGGCTAATTCGTTGAACTGGATTCTCGGAGTCCGTAGCTGGCCGACAGTGCGAAGCGACCTCCGCCTGCCAACCATCCACCGGGTGAAGGGACAGAACCGCCAAGAGAGATATCGCAGACCAGCAAGCGGCCGTATATAGTTGTTGGCGGAGGAAAAACTGTGTGCTTCACGCAATTGTACGCCAGCCCCAAATTCCGAGGACAAATGTCCAGCTGGTATTTTTCATACCACGAATGAACCCCGCGCCACGTTACGTCCAAGAGAATCACGATTCGGGAAGTTTACACTGCTCATTCATCATCCGATATCGGATCATGCCTATCCCACACGTCAAGATGACTTACCCAGCGCTCTTGATGATCAACTTCAAGTTGCGCTGTACCGCAAAAGTAATTGCGGTGTGTATGTCCCGCACTAAGCGCGCCTCTACGCCGATGACTGACACGCTCCCTTGTTCATATGTCCGTGATGGTCGTGTTGATATGACGCACATCGATGGTGCCATTCCGGAACATAAACGTCTCGAAATTCGTTGCTTACATGGATTCGGGCATGGACGATCGCCGGTTGCCATCGTATCGATTCACGAGGACCGCAGTGCCGTTTTCTGATGGCCAGAGGGCGGGTAGCATACTAGCGTACTGGGAAGTGGGCAGACGAGCAGCTGGGAGACCTGGAACTGGAGTCGTGAGAACGTGGGGGCTGAGGCCAGCAGGATTGACCGTAGGTGTAAAAACACCCCTAACTACTAGCACAGGCACGCATAGGCCCTATTCCGAGGAGTGCAAGTGTATAAAACACTTTCATTTGGGAAGTTCAAGCGGAAAGGCTATAATAGCGAGGGTTTGTGATGGCCTCCATGGGGAAAAGACGAGAAATTATATAATCACCAGGCACTCGGGCACTCGGTGTTCAATCTTCTCTGAGACACGTGAAAGGACTTGTTGTTAAGTCACTTTCGGCGGGAGATATTGCGGCGCGCAGCACGGGTTGCCTGTAGAACCGTAGGTACGTGGGTTGATCGTACAGGTAATCTTGCATCAACGGTCAACCTGGCTCGCCGATGAGAGGCGTGATGCGCAAGCTGAGTCACAACCCACATGAACAAAGCGGCGTTTCCGTTTCCTAACGGACCTTCCAGAACATGTGAGAGAAACGGAACAAAGCATTTTTGCTTGAATGGCCTTGGTCGAGGGTTCGTCGTCCGTGTAGGCCTGTGATGGTGACGACATTACTAGTAGCTGTGGCCCAGCCATCCCCACATCACTGAGGCATGACATTCATGCACAGGAAGGAGTACACTTGCGAATCAAAGAGGAGCTGTGGACCTTTCAGTTGATTTCCAAGGTCTTTAATTGATAACCGTAACAAGTCACACTTACAGAATCAATGCTCAATGGCTTGGGTCACGGACCATCACAACAGACGTCATGGATGGCCTTGTGCCGGCCAGTGAACCCAAGTTCACGATGTCGCATCCAGGATGAGGCACGAATTTCCCGCCTGTCGTCGCCCCATGAGATGCGCAATGCCATCGATTCGCCAACGGCCGACTAGCTCAGTTGGTTAGAGCGTCGTGCTAATACTTAGTTCTAGGACTATTACTTGGCATCACGAGATAGTCTCGGGGCTAGGGTACGCGAAGGTCTTGGGTTCGATCCCCACGTTGGCCATACAATTTTTTTTTGCTTTTGAGGCTTGAGCACACGTTGTCCGCGTTCTGGCAACGGGCTTTCGAATGGGATGCGCTCATTTTTTGAGTAAGACCTTGATTTCCTTTTTTGCTAGCCATCCTCCAACCACAGCATGTGGTGGAGTACTCGTACTCAAGCGGTAACGTTACACAGTGTGTTTGCAGATTGAAGCATCGATTACGAGCCTGCCTCGGGCAAGACATGACGCAACAGAAGCAGGTCATTTGGATTATTATTATGGGGGGAGTCACTGATTTATCTCGAGACTGTATAGCTTCTTGTAAAGGCTTCTCGATCAGCAACCAATCGGCGAAATTATATCCACGAATCGATCACATCGCCCGAGTTTGCCGACCAAGTACTCGCTCAGGATGTAAGGTTTAAACCCTTATAGACCTGGACCGATAAAGCCGATATTCATTCATTACTGAGCCAGCCGAGCCTATCGGCCTCGACCCTCAAACCCGCAATCGTCGGACGAGCAATCAAACACGGTCAACTCTGACTCTTCGTCAGTCACTAGCACTGGTGCCAGATGGTGTTCAATATCGTAATGGGTATTGGATAGCTGACCGAGGTTGCTGCAGCCGTGTAATGATAAATACCTTTAGGATTCCCGGTGACTCGGCATTGCGGCATATGATAGCAGTCATCCACTACCGAAGCACACTACTTATAGACACCACCAGTGAGGGCGTAAATGTCAATCCGCTGCCCTTCTTTCTCCTGGACGTACCATTCCATGGCTGGGCCTAACAATATCCGAGACCGCCTCTCTACCGCGAATACTTCGCAACGACATGGAGAGGTCTCTCCAAGCACGACATTGCATGAAGGTCACCCCCTAGACATATTGGGCCCAGCGCAAGATATTTCCGAGCCAATCAGTTCACATGGAAACGCACCACAAGATGGAGAAGACACCAGCGTACTTGTGGTCGATTGGGACGGTCCAGACGACCCCAATAATCCGAAGAAGTGAGTTTGATAGCACCCTTTCGCACTTATCGGTCCTTATGCAATTCTTTCAAGCTGGAGCTTCAAGCGAAAGTGGGCTGCGACTGCCATTGTTTCGGGGTTTACTTTCATCAGTCCCGTGTCCTCTTCCATGATCGCTCCTGCTACTGATCAAGTGGCTGCCCAATTGGGAATCCATAGCAGCGTAGTCATTGCGTTTACCACCTCGATTTTTGTACTTGCATATGGTGAATCAAGTTTTATTCAACGTATTGGATTTGTATCTGACTGAAATGGGTAGCCGTTGGCCCTCTATTCCTCGGTCCTTTGAGCGAAATTTATGGACGGTCCCGAGTGCTCCAACTTGCAAATCTATGGTACCTTGGTATGTAGCCACGACCCCGATCATCTGTTCAGGACTCACTATTGTCTAGTATGGAATCTAGCATGTGGCTTCGCACAAAATGAGTCACAATTGCTTGGTTTCCGCTTTCTTGCCGGACTAGGAGGTAGTGCCCCTCTTGCGGTATGCAATGCAGTTTGAGTGTCACTTAGAGAGTTATGGAATTGACCGTGTGACTCTAGATCGGTGGCGGTGTCCTCGGTGATTGTTGGCGTACAGAAGAACGTGGTCAAGCAGTCGCTCTGTATTCCCTAGCACCACTACTTGGTCCTGTAGTTGGTCCTGTCACGGGGGCTTGGTAAATTTCCGCCCATCATCAATCACACCAGCTGTCTGATATTGTGTCTGTAGGATTGCGGAGCGTTCAACGTGGAGATGGGTGGTATGTTTCCTCTTTTGGAAACTTTTCTCGGTCCGATATATAATCTATTGCGTCTCCAGTTTTGGTCATCGAGTATCGTAGATGCGGCTATCCAGGCGTTGGGCTTGATCTATCTTCAAGAAAGTCAGTTCAGATTGTCGGTGGTTCTGGCGTGCGTCGTTTCTGACATCTTCATTAGCTTATCCACCTTTGCTGTTGGAGAGGAAGGCGGAGAAGATCAGGAGGTCGATGGACGTGGAGAAAGCACCTCACAGAGAAGTACGAACAATATTTGATGGGAAACAAGATCGTTCGTGAGTATGATAATTTGAGGAATCGTACTATCCCGACTGACGACTTTCAGCTGGCAAGAGGTCATGACTAAAGCACTCATACGGCCATTTGCACTCTTTGCCCGAGAACCTATCATCCAGTTGCTTGGTATATACATGGCATACCTCTATGGACTGATGTACCGTGAGTGGTTAAATGGTACTCAATCTTTGGCATCTCCTGATCTATCGTAGTCTTTTTGACGACCATGCCCTCCATCTTCGAGGGAG
>QFEF01002202.1:0-19774 GCA_003316035.1 Neoboletus subvelutipes
ATGGATAGGTAAAGGGATACAAGAAAATTGATGTTTGAATGAACGAGATAGTGGTTATAGCAATACCCAATGATTTTGATCGCCAAGCTTGTCGTGACTTGTTGCATCCCTCGCGTAATTTCCTTCCGAGTACAAATTATGCGTCCATCCAAAGATTATCTACTCAGATTGACAGATCGACTCAGAATAGTGCTGGAGGTCTTTATTTCCTGCCCCTGTGCCGCTTCCCCTCGGTTCCACTTGTTTCGCCGCCGCTCGCCTCTCCGCTGCTAGCAACCGTAGGCTTCCTTGTCTTCGGTTTCTTGAGATGGTGCTCAGGGATCCATTCCTCCTCGTATCTAGCTCCACTAGAAGTGACTGTGACCGTACTGACAGGCGCGCTGGCGTTGGGACGAACGCGCTTGGATTTCTTGGCTTTCGCGGCGGGGAAGTAGGTGAGGTAAATGAAATAAGAGGCCCCACCGAGGAATGCAGCGACGACCAAGTATGTCGAAATACTGGATGCGGACAATTGAGCAGGAAATACTGTGATAACATGAAAGACTAACAGCTTGAAGTCAAACCAAGAACCTTCGGGTTCGACGATGGTCACGACAGAGTCAAAAGCTGTGACGCGGAACTTGACGTCCTAAGAAATAGCAACTCAGTCGACGATTCAGAGGCATGAGAAGCAGTGAAACTTACATCCACAGAATGCTCCAGCCAGATGTTAAGACGAAGATCTCCTGGCTAGATTCCACGTTAAAAGACAGGGTTGGGAACCAGATAATGAGCATACCTTAAACCTGCAGCAAACCAGATTAGTTCAAGGGATGCGGGAGAGTGGGAGAACTTACTCTGAGTAGAACGCGTAAGGAATTTGGAGTTTGGACTTTTCCAGTAACGGGAAACCATATGTGAGCGAAGTTGTCTGGACAAGAAATGGTGGGTTGGCGCTAAAAGGAGGAAGATAGGAAGAAACAGACATTCTTCACTAGAGCACCGCTATCGGGATGATGGAAAGAACCACCAATAGAGTTGAGCGTCACATTCTGGTCGCTCTTGTTTTCGACCAAAAGGTAAATTTGGTTACGTTCGCCGTTGACGATGTCTATGGAGACGTGTCAGAGAAGGATTAGACAGGTATTCATAGGTGACATACGACCGAAAGGATTCTGCTTAGGGAACGATGCTTCAATGACAATTTCGGGTTCAATTGACTCGAGCGGTGCTGAGAGCATTGTCAGACTATCATAACACGCGTGCAGGGAGACAAGATGAGACGCACTTGCAGAGACGGTGAGAACGAAGAGGGCCACGAAAGCGATGGCGCGCGTAACGAAACGCATTTTAGAAAAGACAAGATCAAAGTAGACTTGGTAGTGCTAACACTGGCCACGTCCCCTATGGAAAATTCGACTCAGGGCAGGCTTGTAGAGCGGTCACATGACTGGGTACTTGTCATTCTCGTAGCCTTCAAACTAGCTCGCGTACTTATGGCCCCCTTCGACTTTCCCCTTTCTCTCCCTGTGTCCCAGCCTCTCCTCACTGTCACTTACCGTGCGCGTTTCTCCAGGTTGCCTCCAATGCGCGTGATTGATCACTCTTTGCAGCTCAGGATGGCTTGTGGATGATAGAGTTGCACAACGGAGATGACTCCAGACTCACTGCACGTTTGATAGACGATGCACTCCGGCCTGCACTGGACGTGGTTGAGACACACTGGACAAACAACAGGCTTACTGCCCTCGCAGGCAGTCAGCATCCCTCGCCAAAGTCCATCGCTGGAGAAGGTGCTCTTATAATTGTGGGAAAACGTAATCAAGACAAATTCTTTAGTAATGGCTTTCTGTACGACAGTGTAAGGAACGACCCCGGCTTCTTCACTGGTTTGTACAGCCGCCCTCGCTATCTTCTGACCATACAGATCCTGTCTGTCCCAGATACCGCAAATCCACTTTATGCACGTCTGCTGACCTTTCCCAGTATGTTATCTATGTCCCTGCGTCAGTGCTGATGTTCATTCGTGCCCAGTTCCTACCATCGCAGCCATAAATGGCCACTGCTTTGCGGGTGGCTTTATGCTCGCCCTCTGTTGTGACTACCGGGTCATGACTGACGGAAGTAGAAGGCGAGCGTGGTTATGCATGAACGAGGTATTATTTCCTGCTTTATTCACTGCTCTTATCAATTGTGACTCGACGGATCGTCTCGCTAACATAATCATTCTTTTAGGTTCATTTCGGTGCGCCCTGGCCCCTCTCGCTTGCCGCCATCCTCAATGCCAAGGTATCCGACCCTTCTGTTCGGCGACGCATTGCCCTTGAAGGGCACCGCTTCTCACCAATTGAAGCACACGCAGCAGGCATCGTAGACCGTCTTGCAAATTGCAGCGGAACAAGCGTCGAACTCGGGACTGAGATTGTACTAAAGGAGGCTAGAAAGCTCGCAAAAGAGGTTTCAACTCTACCCCGACAGGGTGTGTGTGGCGCGATCAAGACCTTCCTATACAAGGATTGTTTGGAGGCTGTCCGATTGGATGCGCGCCAGCATACGCTGCCACATCCCCAAATGCCAGCAAAGCTGTAGTTTTTCTCAGCTGATTTTTTGTACCAATGAGGTGCGTGTTGCTGGTTGGAGGGTGCTTCGTCTCTGACAAGCACCTTAAGCCAGTTTAGTGTATTACTACTGCCGAGTTCCTCCATCACAACCGATCACATTGTGAATTCATGCTCAAATTTGTGACATGATATCAAATCGTTCTGTTTCTACGCGACACTGTCTAGTGCTGAGCTGCAAAATCACACGGAAAGTCATTGTTCAATGTACTTTTTTGAAAGTCATGTCGACAAGGTAACTTCCGCTCCCACTCCCGTCTTACGTAACCCCATCACAGCGTATCTGGTAGGATCCATTTCAGTGTCATTTGTCCCAGTATATAAGATAGTGCGACTGACACCCGTTCTCGCAGTCGCTTTGTTCCTCCCCTGCTCAAGTGTGCACAAACCAGGCCAGGTGCCATCTCTGTCCTTTACGATTACGCTTGCTTCACAGTCGCTGGTCGACTCACGATTCCTCTCACCCCAGTGCTCCGTCGAGGCTAGTGTCACTAGTCAAGTTACGGATCGCGTTGTCGCTTGCCCTCACTCTGATCAATCATGAAATTATTTTTGTTTGCTTTGCTTCTCTCTGCATGCCTCCTCAATCTCACACCAGCAGGCGCCATTCCAGCCCGCGCACGGCGTCAGCTTCAAAGCAATTCCGGGATGGTTACCATGCCCCTCAAGCGTCTTGATACTCCGCGTGGCGTAGATCTCCACCCCCAAGTTGTAAGTTCACCATGTCCCACTTGTCTCATTCTTCGTCATCATGACTTATTTGATGGTCTGACAGCTCCTACAACAACATATCAACCGTGGTTCCAAGCGTCTCGCCCGTATGACAGGGCGCGAGCAGCCATCAGAGCACGCCCTCCGCTCCGAATTGCACAAGAGGCTGTATATGCTGGAGAGTGGGCCCGGGTCACGTTCTGGAGCAGCTGCAGCTGTTCAAAGCTCCAACTTTAGCAGAAGATATTCAAGGACTGGCTTGGCCGCTGCTGCTGTACTGGGCAATGGTACGATGGGTTCCGGGATGTGCAATGGTACTACAATTGCAGGGATGGACAATAGCACGACAGGTGCCGGAAATGGGACTGTCCTTGGAGGTGCAACAACAGGTAATGGCACTAACACCGGCGTTTCCCCACTCGACATCCAAGCGGCGACAAATGGTGGTGTTACGGTCGCCAAACCACCCACTGCCAACAACTCTCTTGGATTGAATATCGAGTAGGCTGGACTCTGTCCTTTAACTGAGGAAGGTTGAATGCTGATTTGCCACTTACGCATTCTAGAGCCGATGATGTTGCATACATTGCTACTGTTCAAATTGGGACACCTCCACGGAATTTCCAACTGCTTATGGATTCGGGCAGTGCTGATTTCTGTAAGTCACTTTCCACTATCATCCTGGCACCTTGGCTAAAACCGGCCCGCAGGGGTTGCTGGCGAGAATTGTCAATCCCGGCAAGGAGGCTGCGTAAGTTGATAGTCGTTCGCATGTAGCCCAATAGTAACATCATTTCCAGGGCAACCATACCACTCTAGGTACACAAAGCTCCAGCTCGTTCATGCAGAGCACCCAACAGTTCCAAGTCACATACGGATCAGGGGCAGTCCAGGGTCTGCTCTGCCAAGATAATGTCAATATTGCAGGTTTAGCATTGCAGAACCATACATTCGGCGTTGCAGCTGCAGAGACGATCCAGTTCGCCTCAGACACTACACCTTTCGATGGTCTCATGGGACTTGCTCAATCGGTGAGTTCATCCCGCTGCATTTTGTATATCAACAGCTCACATCTCACCTGTGCAGACATTGTCCCAGCAGAAAGTTCTCACTCCAGTCGAATCGTTGGCAGCAAACAAGCTCATACAGTCTCCAATCACCTCCTTTAAGATCCCGCGTCTTGCCGATCAGCTCAATGATGGTCAAGTCACCTTTGGTGGGCTTGACGCTACCAAGTTCGTCGCAAACACTCTTGTTACTATCCCCAACGTCAACACGCAGGGATTCTGGGAGGGTGCAATGGATGCCATCACGGCTAATGGTACTAGTACCAGTCTTACTGGACGCACCGCTATCCTCGACACGGGTACTACCCTCATCCTTGCTCCACCCTCGGATGCACAAACGGTTATGCAAAGCCTCGGTGGTGCGTGCGACGCGCAACAATGCACGATTCCTTGCACCACCCAAACAGGCCTCGCTCTTTCTTTCGGGAACGCATCGTTCGCGATCGATCCCAGAGATCTTGCGGTTCTGCCTGTCAATCCCAACGACCCTACTGGTAGCTGTACCGCTGGAATTCAACCCCAACAGATCGGAGCTGCTACTGAGTGGTTGGTGAGTGATGCTTGTTCACTTCTCGGACGACGACCCTTAACGAAGCGCTCAGGTTGGAGATGTTTTCTTGAAGAACGCTTACTTCTCTACCAACGTCGCGACGAACCAGATCTCACTTGCGAAGCTTACTACAACTTGATCGCCTCCTCTTCCCCACATGCACTTTTTTATCGCTGGCCCGATCAATTTAAGCTCTGTTCATATGTTTTGATGTATTTGGAATGGTTGGATGCAATTGACATACTACCATATTCATTAGTCTGATGCGTGCACTCAATCGGTGAGCCCACAAGCACACAACTCTTAAAGATATACATGACAAAGGGATGATCTGCCGATGAACTATTTTTTACGGAGCAGTTCCTTAGCCAACTCTTCGTTGTCCGCTGACTGATCCGGTAACCAAAAAGCCTGGGGACAATTAGTGCCATATCTACTTAGAGAGGTAAAATTAAGCGCGTACCAATTCTGCACCAGCAGTAACCATCATCGCCAACCGGGGATTGAAACGTACGCATCTGGATGGACCTGGGTGTCCGTCTAAGCTCGCCAGCGGCTGGAGACGCAGTGGTGGGACCTTGAGATCGACTTGGCCCGACCGCGTGGGCAGGTTCTGTACGTCCCAAATTGCAGTCCGCCCGTCGAGGCTCCCACTTAGGACGTATTTGCTATCAGGTGTCCACGAGACTTCCTCTCCGCTATTGCCTCTGACGGGATCTATGCTTTGAGGAGTGTCCATACGTCGACGTTCGAGCCCAATGCGCCCCTCTAGTTTGGCGAGGAGATGGCCCTCGAAGGCATCAATGATGTAGTGTGCGTCGCCTGAGCAGCCCACCAAAATATACCTGCCATTCGAGGAGAAAGCGAGTGATGTTATGTAGATTGGTCGAGGGGGGTAGCTGATGAGAGTCAAAGTCGGGTCCTCGAGTGTGATCGTCAGGAAAGGTGCTTTGTCGTAATTCGCCTGGTCATACAGCAGGATTCGCGAATACTGATTGACTGCGACTGCAAAGACAATTCCAGACATGTCGTATGCAATCACTGGGGCGGCGGGGAGGTTTAGTAACCCACGACAGGTAGGCACGCGAAGGTCCCAGAGACGGACCGTCCTGTCCATTGAGCCGGACATGAATCCGTCATCCACAGGCGATACTTCAAGTGATATTACGCGTTGTTTATGTCCCTTGAAATACTGCAAATATTTGTTGTCGTGCAGGGAGTGGTACCGTATGGTGTCGTCTTCCTTGGTGGAGGCATGTACAACAGTCGTATTCTTGTGGGTGAAACGAGGGAGATCAACTCCATACTTTTTTGAATACAGTGTTTTCAGATGTCTGTTTGCCACTCAGGTCAACGGTGCACTGCAACAGAGCTCACAACGAGGATAACTTGCTTGCCCGTCTTACAGCTATATAACCGAAAGGTCTCATCTTCAGATGCTGTCAGGACTTGATCACCTCTGTCATCAAAGGTGATTGCAGTGATATGTCGTGGACCAGCATTTACTCTCGAACTGCTCCCTGGTGTTGGAGGTGGTGTGGGTTCTACGGCGCCTTTGAAGATTTTAGCGGGCTTGAACTTGGTCTGCAAACCGTGGCACTCAAAACACGCTGAGGTTACAGGTAGCGATAAAACACACCATTAGCGCGTTGGAAAGCGGTATTGTCGAAGGCGTCGGGTTGGCGCCATTCGTGGTTGCTGTTGGTGGTGGTGGTGCCATACGAGGTCGAGTAGAGTAAAGGTAGATCACTCTGCGGCTGAGTTTGAATACCACTAGACCTACACTTCAAACCATGGCAGAGGACGAGACTGCAAAACTGTGGAAAGTAAACCGGACGGTGCACGAACTCGTCAAGGACAGAGTCCGTCGACTTCATAACCCCACGTTATGCAGAAATCTTACCGAAAAGTTTCATTGAGCTAGGGATACCAAGTCTCTGACGAAGAAATCAACATGGACCTCACTACCTTCAGAGCACACTACGCAAACAGCGGCGGGAGCGTGGAGTGCGTAGTTATTCCAAGCTATCAGACTGCAAAGGAGCTGACGGGCCCGACAGCCGAAATCAACTCAATTTCTTTACCAATTCGCAAGATAACCCTGCCGACCAGATATTCATCTTCTTTTCTGACGAAAAGAGTGTCGGTGTTAAAACGATGCGAAAGTGCGCACCATTTCAAGTCATCCTATTCAAGCACTCACCCATCCGTAAGACTACTCGGTATCCTTGAGGAGAAGTCTATACAGAGGGGAATCATCATCTTTCCGGGTAACATGACGCCGTCGGCGCGAAAAGTGAATTCTGGGACCCTCATCTCGGGTCGCCGAATTTGATTCGACATTTATCTAGGTCATTGCGGCGATGTCTCAGCAATACCGACTCGAAGAGTTCTCCGAAGCTGATCTACTTGTCAACATCACTCATCACACTCTGGTTCCGCGGCATGAAGTCCTTACACCAGAACAAAAGAAACAATTACTCCAAAAATAGTAGGTTCTCGTTTCATCAGTGATCTGTATGCTGAGGTAGTCGTGGTTCAGTCGACTGAAGGAAACGCAACTCCCTCGCATTCAGTTGGCGGATCCTGTCGCCCGGTATTATGGCCTTCGACGCGGCCAAGTAGTCAAAATTACACGTCCTAGCGAGACGAGTGGGCGGTATGCGAGTTATCGTATATGTTTCTAAGGACATGTTCTGTCTTGTTGTTCCTCGTTCTCACAACTATTTTAACACTACCTCAGATTTCTTGTAATATGGCAAGCGAATACCGAGTGACCCGATGATTCAGTCATCTCCGGTCAGTGCGTACGTTTCCCAAGTATGGAGATTGACCTCCCCGTTCTGTGAACGTTGATTTTATCAGTTGGACAGAGGTTAGCTGCATGTGCCAACCAGACATTGCCTCACAGCGATAGTGTAGACGGTGGGTCTTTGTTCAGATGGCCTGTGCACCGAAGTGCCCTAGTACCACCAACTTCATTATACCCTCGAGTTGTGAGTGCACAGTTGTTATGACCAACTTCGTTCTCGACACTATTGCCCAACAAGGTAGCTTTGGTAGGCAAGTAGTCAAATTTACCCTCGAGTTTCGCTTTCTCTTCGTCGGTGGCAACCCGAGGATGTGATGGAATACCGTATCCCGGAGACATTGAATGCATCCAAGGCTTCCACTCGCTAGTTTCTACTGATTGCAACGGGGAATCAACATTACTGCCAGACATCACTTTGTGGGGGACTATATCGTATCTTCTGTGCGCAGCACTTCATTTACTGGCATCACGAACTTGGTGGCATTCGTTGGCAATTCAAAGGTGTTGGTTGGAGCGTTGAGATCACACGATCAGTGGCAAGATGCCCCCAGTACGGTTTCCGGTCTGGATCCACTTCCTCGATGGCGGATCTTTCAGGTGGTGTCGGCTTCTTTATTTCCGTGGATTTCTGGGCCATGAACACACCGAGGACTGTCCTTTTTATGATCGGCGGTTTTACTTGACTCCCACTCCACAGCGGCTGACACGCGCCCGGCGATGAATCTCTCAACACGGATCACCTCGGCGACAGATGGGTTTCATATACTTGTGAGAAGACCACCCCGAAGAGGCCGAAGTCACGATACTAACCTCGTTTCACCAAGTCGAATTTTGGATGTAGCGAAACCCCGAGGAGGCAACCGTTGACACTACTCACAGCTGTGATGTACGCAGCTCCGTGGGTTGCTCCCGGGAAACCATGTTTGATGTTTGATGGCGAACCAAACGAACAGAGATTCCGTCCGTTGATTCTGGCACCTGATTTGTCCTAACGCCCTGAGCCATAGTGTAACCAGGGTGCGTCGAAGCTCCCTTGGTTCTCGCGATGGTGAACACAACCACTAGGTACTCAATTGCAGTCTTGGATCCCGACGTCAAGGTTGTTTCTACAAGTGCCGGAAGTGCAACATGACAAGTTTACACCCTTACACCCATTCACTACCTCAAGGTAATGGGAACGTTTGCCAGAGAGAGCAGAAGGAGATTGTAGCATCGATGCTCAGGGAACACAGCCTGGGAGTCTGTTATCGCGATGTCTGCGCCAAACTGACCAGGATCAACATCTCAGTTGACAGCGTAGGAGATGATCAGCAAAATATCCAGTTAAAGTGATAGGTCGCGCCGAGGTGTATGTGGGCCATCACACAGTCGTACAACAATCATGATGTTCGCATTTACACATCAACTTACATCGCCTCCAACAGATATTGGATACATATCGCGATCGCATGTCGCTTTTGAGTGGAAGTGTAGTGTTCCCACTGCACTTCCCGCGAGGTTCGAGCTACCCAGATGGAGGATTATGCTGCCACAGCAACATCCGCAGCTCTCTCGCTTGACAGCGACTCCCCACGGTGTCTCATGAGTAAACGATCGAGCGCTTCCTTCTGGCCCACGGCGAGCTCTCCGCTCTGGATGCCGGAGTGGTAGACACGAAGGAGCGAGTCAACGTCGTCCATGGATTGTGTGCGAACGTCGGCGAGCTCTTTGATCTTGGCAGTCGCATCTTTGATCTATGTTGGGCGAGTCAGCCTTCAACAAGTATATCAAGTTGGGCGGATTAGAGGTACCTCTTCGTCACTGAGTTGGAGGCCAAGCTGTTCAACACGGCTCTTGACAGCGTTCCAGCCAGTGAGTCGGTGACTGCGACAGCGATTAGATGGCAAGGTCGCCTCGTAAACTTTGCATTGCTTACCCAATGGAGACGTATCGAGTCAAGCCAAAGTCTTCGGGCTTCAAGATCTCGTAGGTGCTAGGGTTGTTGAGGATTGCCTTGGCGTGAATACCAGCCTTGTGCGTAAATGCACAATAACCACTGAGTAGTGCGGGTGGGTGAAACGGGTCTAAAGCAAGGAAAGAACACGCACGTAATGGGGTTCATGAATGGCACATTGACCTCTACAGCTTCGGCGACAAGGTTCTCGATTTCACGAAGCATGGGGAGGTTATACTTGGACTTGACGTACTCGGGGTTGGCAGCGTAGAGACAAGCAATGAGACCACCGAGAGGGGTGATGCCAACACGTTCTCCAATTCCGAGGACGGCTGCGGTACGTCAGTAAATGGGTGATGGGGAGCTATGAGGACGTACATGTATCGATGTGGGTGGCTCCTGCCTCGAGTGCGGTGTATGCATTGGCAATGGCTTGGAGAGATCAACACAAAAGGAGACGGAAAGAGAAAGAGAAGACATGCCCATGCCAGTATCGTTGTGAAGATGGATTTCAATGTCGCAACCGACGACGCCCCTTAGAGTTCTGACAAGTTCATAGACTTGTCTCGGGTTGGCACAACCGACGGTGTCTGCGATGCCGACACGGTTGACGCCGATCTTGTCGACGGTTTGATATATTGAGAGAAGGTCGACGAGATCTGAGCGGAAGGAATCTTCCGAAGAGAATCGGACTTCGATACCCTTGGACTTGACAAAGGTGATGACCTCGATTGCGGTCTTTGTGATGTAAGCCATGTCCTTTCCGTGCGAGAACTCGCGGAGGAAGGAAGAGGTGCCAATGACAACATCGACACCGTCAACACCTGTGGTGGGATCGGAGGTAGTGTGAGTGTGATGAGGAAAGGACGGACCGGTCTCAACGGCGATGCGAGCATCGTCCATGTGGCAGCGGATGTGGGTGAGAATCTTGGCCTTGAGACCGAGCTTGCAGATGGCCTCGCAATCGACGCGGGACTGTTCGGAGGCGGCGGGTGAGGTGAGTTCGATATACTCTACGCCAAAGGCATCGAGTGCCATGGCGATAGCGATCTTTGTCTTGGTGTCGAAGAAGGCATTGGCAAACTGTTCGCCCTCTGAGGACATATGAGCGAGATAATCGGACTTGGTCGACTTTTACGAGCCGAAGAGTATCAAGAAGAAAAGATCCAAACAGAAAAAAAAAAAGTCTGCAACGAACCTCTGAGAGTACTCTCGATGATCTTGAAGTTTGAGATGTTGTTCAGGAAATCAGAGGCACGGGGAGCATAGGGGTTCCGACGATGTTGGTCGCGCCCGGCGGCGACACCGTTGACGCCGTTGTGGTGTCCGTTGACGGCTGGTGCGGACGTGATGTCTACAGATACCATTTGGTCCCTTTGAGCGGGGAGCGTGTCTGCATTCAAGTGGGGACACATTTTAAAAGATTTATAGGATGGATATGGGCGGTGGTGAAGGAGATGAGGGATGAATATTTGAATGTTGATGATCTATATTATAGGACCGTACGAGGAACGAGTCATCCGACTGTAAATACATCGGACCGGCCCGTTATACCACCCGTCGCTCACACCTCGTCTCCTCATGGACATACCCACACCGTAGATCACAATACGATATCCCACACCTTTTGCACCGGTACGCACCCTTGTACCCACACACCGAGCAGAACATCCGCGGCGGGACCAGCGACGCCGGTGCAGAGGCAGTCAGATATGACGGCTGTGTCGGTGGGAGAGACGCGAGACCCTGGTGTACCCGGTGTCAGCGTTGGTCGCACAAGCCCAAGTGCCACTCACGCTTTCGTCAATCAATGCAGCGAGTCCTTTCCGATACAGAATCGCCGTGCGCACGTTCATCGTCGACTTTTTCTTCTTCGCTGCGTTGACAGTGGGGAACGTCCGCTTGTCCGATATCACCGTCTGTCTTGCTCGGAACTTTGACTTTTGGTTCGAAGACGCCTCGGGATCGGAGTCGGGTTCATTCAGCAGCGATGAGGCAGCATAGTTTGTGCGCTAGATAGCGTTCTGGTTAGACTGTGTTAGTGAGGACAGCATCAGACAAACCTCGAGCTCCTCGAGGTGTCTCTTTGTTCGCTTTGCGATCACATCGGGTGTGAGGACCTGTTTCGTGTGTCTGTCCGCTAGTGCACGGGTGAGCTCGACGCAGCCGACGACGAGCAAGAGTGACGCTCACGGTGGTCTCTCGTCGTCGCTCTTGGCATGATGACTCCATCACGTGCAGAAATGGTGCGATCAGATGTACACGCTCTCGCCGACTCATCAACAGATTCCCGACGACGACGACCATGTCCTTTCCAAAGCTTTTCGACGTCGTCCGCCCCATCGAGCTCCCCACTCCAGAACCAGACTCGCCCTACAGACCCCGCCAACCCTACCGCTTCTCCACCCTCTGCGCGACCGTCGAGAACCCGGACCACAAGGACCAGTATGGCGCATCGTCCGTGCCAATATACCAGACCGCCACTTTCAAGGGCGTCGGCGGCGAGTACGACTACTCTCGCAGCGGAAACCCGACCCGCACCCATCTCGGTTTGTCTTTCCGTCCTCTTCTCACCCCCCACTCATCCTCCCACAGAGCATCACATCGCAAAGATTTCCTCCGCAGCCAATGCCTTTGCCGTGTCTTCGGGCATGGCGGCCCTCGACACCATCCTCCGTCTCCTCAAGCCTGCCGATGCCATCATCGCAGGCGACGACCTCTATGGCGGCACAAATCGGCTCCTTTCATACCTCCAGTCCCACCAAGGCATCACCGTATACCACGTCGATACGACCGACCCTTCCACTCTCACCCCCTTCCTCCATCCCAAAAATAACATCGCCATGGTCCTCCTCGAGTCTCCGACGAACCCTCTCCTCAAGATCGTCGACCTGGCCAGCATCGCAAAGGACGTCAAGGAACGCTGTCCCGATGCCATTGTCGTAGTAGATAATACTATGATGAGCCCCGCACTGCAACGGCCCCTCGAACATGGTGCAGACATCGTCTACGACAGTGGTACAAAATACTTGTCTGGTCATCACGACCTCATGGCTGGCGTCATCACTTGCAACAGGGACGACATTGCAAAGGTAATTTCACTTCCTGTGGTACCCTTCCTGCTCACTCCCGCCGACTCAGAAAATCGCCTTTACTATCAATGCAACTGGCAATGCTCTCACTCCTTTTGATTGCTTCCTTCTCCTTCGAGGAACAAAAACACTTTCACTCCGCCTCTCACAACAATCACAAACTGCAACCCTTGTCGCAAACTACCTTTACTCCCTCGGTTTCCCCACTTTCTATCCCGGTCTCCCCGACCACCCCAACCGCGACGTTCACGAACGCATCTCCATTGGTTATGGTGCGGTCTTGAGTTTTACTACAGGTGACAAGGACGTCAGCGAACGCATCGTCGCCGGTACACGGCTGTGGGCTGTCAGCGTCAGCTTTGGCTGCGTCAATTCATTGATCAGTATGCCCTGCGCCATGTCGTACGTTCGCTTATTCGTCTTTTTGGGTTATGTGAGTAAATTCCACTAGACACGCTTCTATTCCTGCGGCAACTCGCGCAGCGCGTGGTCTCCCAGAGGATCTCATCCGCCTTTGCGTCGGAATTGAAGATCCTACAGATCTACTGGATGACCTTGAGCGTGCACTCATCGATGCGGGCGCTGTACGTCGAACCCCACAGGGCGTCGAACGGGTACGCATGACCATCGACGAAGCTGTTGCAAAGTTGGCATTGGATGGTCAAATTGCCCAAGGCGAACTGCAGCAACACGAAAAGCAATGGGTCGTCTCCTCGCCCGGCAAGGTTATCTTGTTCGGAGAACATGCCGTCGTATACGGTGTACCTGCCCTTGCTGCTTCCGTATCTCTCCGGTGCTATGCTATCGCTACACCACATACAGAGTCTTTGAGTCGTACAGTCGGTGTGCGTTTCGTAGACATCGATGCTGGCGACAAGGAGGGAGGGTTCAGGTACGAGTGGGACATAGGCAACTTGCCTTGGCAAGCTGTTCCTGGTGAGTCGCTACATCATGTCCCGGGCTTATTCACTCATCCACTTTGCAATCAGTCACGTCCCAAGCCAGCGAAGTTCCTCTTGACCTTGAGTTCCTTGAGGAACTCTCCAGAGTTGCGCTTCCAGAGGCATTGGGGTCCCATGCACGCCAGGCCAGTCTTGCGTTCTTGTATCTATACATGGTGTTTGTCAAGGACTTTGAAAACACGACCAAGTACGGTTTTCTTCCTTCAGAGAATGCGTTCATTGATGCATTACGTTCATTGTGACTACAGACCGTCGTTTACGTTGACCGTTCGTGCTACTCTACCTGTAGGCGCTGGACTTGGATCTTCGGCAGCATTTTCGGTATGTGCAACGACCGCGCTCATGTTGATTACCGGTCGCATCTCTCTTCCCTCCGATTCCGATTCAAGTTCTTCACTTCAAGAACCGGACAGACTTCCCAGGTCTCTCGCAGACATCGTCAATGTCTACGCCTTCCTCTCCGAAAAGATTCTGCATGGCAACCCTAGCGGTGTAGACAACTCAGTTGCTGTATACGGTGGGGGACTATTGTACACGAAATCCATTCCGAGTGAAGGCAGGGAAGGAGGAATGGTTCCCATCGAGGGGTACGTCACCTCTGCCGTCCATTATCGCTACTTGGTGGGCGGGCGATGGTTCTCACCAAGATTACCTACTACGTGCCCAGGTTCACTTCGCACCGCTTCCTACTTACGGACACCTGTGTGCCTCGAAATACGAAAGAACTCGTAGGTAGCGTCGGCAAGCAGAAAGCAGAAGAACCAGCGAAGGTTGAACAGGTCCTAAACGATATCCAGGGGGTAGTCGAGAGAGCTAGTAGTGTGCTCTCGGGTTCTGGGGGCAAAGAGACCCTAGCGGTGCGTCATCCGTTGTATCATCCACCCTTACACCCTCGTCTCTGATGCCAAAGTGTCTCAGGCCCTCATCCATGAAAACCACAGACTCCTTGATCAACTTGGTGTCTCGCATCCATCCTTGGAGGCCGTACGACGTATCACTGGGGCTGATCCATACAATCTCGCCACAAAGTTGACGGGTGCGGGAGGTGGAGGGTGTGCTGTGACGCTTATACCGGAGGGTTGGTGCCCCCTTTCTTTCCTTGGCACAGACTGATGGCGGTCTCTTCCACAGACTTTTCTTCGTCCAAACTGACTTCTCTCATCTCCGCTCTCGAATCCGAAAAGTTTACGCCGGAGACGTTTAAAACGTACCTCACGGAAGTAGGGGGATTTGGGCTTGGAGTACTCTCCCGGCCTGCCAGTGCGTCTGACCTGCCTACGCCCCCCACGGGCTCGGACACACTGGAATCGACGTTTACGAACACGTCCAAAGCAGAGCTCAGAGGATGGGTGGAATCCTTGGGCAAGTGGGCATATGTGTAATCGCATTCAACGCGCTGCCGTCCTTTCAGCCATGTCATTCTCAAGACGGTCAACCCGTCGTGTAGATCCGTGCTTCATCTCGTCGGTAGATGTTTGTATGTTTAGAACAAGCAGGCTGTATTTTTTTCGGGCCATAAACCGTCTATCGTCTGGCTCCTACCTTTTTCTCCTTGAAAAGAAGCGTTTGGTAGTAAGTTATTGCTTGCCGTCGTACCGCGTCTCATGCATCCGGAAATTCGAGCGTGTATTAAGTAGCTAATCCATTCCAAGGAATCGAAGGTGGAGGAGCAACGGATGCTAATAGAGGAAAAAGTTGCTTGGGAAACATAATTAAGGAGAGCCCGGGTGTACAAAGAAGCAACAGCGAGGTAGTATAACAGAGCAAGGACGATATAAGATGAACATTGCGGGGACGTGAAGGCACTAGCTGTTCATGGAGTGGATCGGTACAGTAGATCAAATGGTGGAACATCAACAAGAACAAGACTATGCTGAACAATACAGAGAGAAATGAAACATCAGTACATTCTCAAAACATTCTAAAGGGTGGTTGATCAATGTCCGGTCGTGCGAGGTGGTTGTATGTGTGTACATTGTGGATGCGATGGGTACACTGCGTCAAGCGAGGCCCAGTTTGTGGAACATGTCATCTAATGTTCTGAATGCGACAGGTTTCACCAGGCTGTAAGTTCGAGTCAGCCATCGCCAAGAGGACCTGTATCGATGGGTGGAGAACGCACTATCCGTCCATTCCAGCCTCGAATGCTTTCCGCTTATCTTCAAGTGAGGACATGCCTGTCAGGGCCAGGATCACGCTTGATGGTTGGCTTGAACGTGCACGCTCAATTTGGCGAATCTGAACAGTAGCGCCGACTCCTATCAAGACATGAGTATCCCCGATCGGTCGAATAACAATACGAATAACAGCTAACCATCGAGCACAGGCATTGATAAATCTAACAGCACCACACTAAGCAAATATAAGACAAAGCACCCGACGACAAGAATCACCACTCACTCAAATGGGCCCTCGGTCTGGAAGATCTCAACTCCTTGGCTACCGTCTACAGCTTCACGGTATTCAAAGCCCTTAAAGAATGTGATAAGAACCTCACCAATATTCGCGATTTCGCGTACCTTCTTCATGAGCCACTTGGCACTGCCCCGCAAGTCAGCGAAAACGAGCACGACCAAATATGAGATTACCCACAGCAAGTTACGAAGGATATTATTGTCCTCTACAACCAATACTTTTCGACGTGGTTTAGTCGATTCGACAGGTCCGACTGACCCTTTGAGCAGGTTCCCGTTGGCACCAGCTGCGAGTGCTGAGTTGCTGATGCACGGCATCGTTGCTGTTTGTTCACCATCGGTAGGCTGAAAGATAATGTCTTTTTCTGACTCTGGAGATATAGACACTGTAACGCCGGAGATGCCTGTGGGTAGCAACGTTGCCTGGTCTCGCCAGTTATCGATGCTCCCACGTCGGCGCCTTTCGACGGTAGACTCAGGGTAGTCGTCCGCGAAAATGGTTGAGTGAAGAGAGATGCTTTCTTCAGAACTAAACCCTGAGTTGGCAAAACTCGGAATGCGATGTTGTTGTCGCTGTCTTGCTCGGAGAAGTTGCTTCAGGGCTGTACGTAGTCTGAAGGGTCCACCGGGCTTGTGAATGATGCGACAAAAGCCACCATTGCTCTCGTATGCGTTGCAAATCCCCATTACACGAGGGCTTCCCCGACTTGAGGTGAGAATGATGAACGAGCGGTGGATGTCCATCTTCTCGAGGGAAGTAACAATGGGTGATGGATCCTCGTTGAGAATGACGATATCACCGAGTTCGGTACCCTCTCGCTGAGGCGTGAAACCCCACCAGGTGATGAGGTATTTACGAAGAACCTCGCTGAGTAGGTGAGCGCCACGACCTCGTTTCTTGAAGCCGAGGAAGGAGATCACCGGTGGTCGCATTTGATCGTCGAAGAAAAATGGGTCTTGAATGGTACTCGAGCCCTCTGTGGGTATCTCGGCCTCAAAAACCACTTTGATGTCTGTGCCCACGTTCTCCTCGCTGACGACCTCTACCTTGCCCGCGACACTCGGGGATCGGACGATGCTGCTTACGATCGCAAGTCCCAAACCCGTTCCTGCCTGTAGGGGGTTCTCTTGCGAGAACGGATGAAATAGGTGGTTCTGATAATAGCATATGAACGACGAACTTCTACCCTCGGGATGAAGGAACTAACCTTGAGGAAATTCTGGCTAATACCTTTCCCAGTATCGCTCACACAAAGCTCTATCTTAACCGTGTTATTCACGATATCCTCGGGTGCAGGCAGAGGTCTCAGCGACACATGAATATAACCATTCTATAGGTAGCCAGTGAGCGAAGGCGTGAGGAGACAATAATCCACCCACTGATGTGAACTTAAGGCTGTTCCCAAATAAATTCATCAACACTCGGCGTATGCCGCCTTTGTCACACTTCAGGATCCACCCCTACGTGATCCTGGTCTCAGCAAAGTGCGTGGAAAGTCCATTCCAATGAACCTACTCCTTCGCGATGATCGATATCGACGACGATCTCGACATTCTGCGAAGACTCTGGGGCGGTCATAACGCTCGAGGCTCGCTGATTCATATTAGGCGCATATACACTGCCTATCTCAGAACCCTTAGACGAGTTGCGTGCGCAGTAGCCTATCCATGATCCGTCAATCGCTTCCTCGACGAGTTGCTCCAGGTCCACTCTAAACAATGTTATATGAGCTTCAACTCTGGAAAATTGCAAGATGGCATACGCTGTCCGGGTGATGACATTGTCAACACCACCCGACTTCATGTTCCCGCTGAGCTTTGTGAAGTCCAGTACGTGATTCACAGTTTCCACAAGCGATGTACCGCATGCCTGGACGGTGTGCAAAAATGACGTTTGACCGTGGTTCAAAGGGGTATCGGCCAATAATTCCGCAGCTGCCAAAATCTACGTTGACACCTCAATCGAATTGAGCATCGCACAGAGGGGAAAACTATAACTGACTCCATGAAGAGGTGTTCGCAGTTCGTGGGATATACTGGATGCATATGAGACATTGACAGACAGTGTGGTGCAGGGTGACTGACTTCGATATAAATAAGCTTTTGGCCTGATCTGCAAGCATCATGCGTCGTTTCAGCACGGCGGAGAGGATGATTACACCTGATATAACATTAGACATGTTCATGTGCACATGTGGAACAATACCGATGGCACGCAGGTAGGACAGTTCGTGACCTTCCAACTGCATGGATGATGTAAACAAAATGTCATGTGCAAAAATCCATTACTTACAAAACGTCGCGATGGATCGGAGGCATTGTAGGCGCAGATCAGTGCGAAAGGTCGCTTGTCAATATTGAAGACGGGGACCGCTTTATCGCGATGAGTTGGTAGTTGACCACTAAAAAAAGTTTAGTCACTCACTTAAAGCATACTGTATATGAGTTGGTATAAACGGGCGAAAGCAAACCGGTAAGATTCCCTCTGAAATCTTGCCGTCGGGGAATTGCTCAAAAAACGTGTTAAGCTTGCTTTGCTCGTCGGCGGTAAGTGTCCGTGAAGTCGCACGTGTCTGGGCGTTACCATGGTGTATTGCCACCGATACGGTTGCTTCTGCACTGAGTGTTTCAAGTACCTCGCAATGCGAGACATCCATGACCAGGACTTCCTCGACATCCAACGTACGCTTCACAAGCTTGGCTGCACGGTCATATACTTTGTCCATGGACGCCGAGCCGTACATATCGGCATTCAGGGACTCTTGTTGGTCGATTTCGAGACATTCTCTACTAAACTGTTCCATCTAGAAACGCATTATTGAAAAGCCTTGACGTAGGATAATAAATCTCACAGATGTCTGGATCTTGTCTCGTATGCGAAGTTGGATCTGCGGGAATTATTATGGGGAAATATTAGGCATTTTTGAGGAACAACTAACCTTGTCTCTCCACAGTTCCATCTCGCGCATCACAATAGCCTTGGGAGTGGTCAGTACCGCGGAAGGGGACAAATCTTTTACATACCGCGAATTCCTTGAGAGTATGTCGTTGACGAGGAGAGAAATCTTGCTTCGGTGAATCGTCAATCAGGGCCAAACTATCACTACATAAGCTATATGTAACAGGACGTTCGAATGCATTACCTGCCAATATTATATCCTTCCTGGGTCCGCAGTGGCGCACCCGCGTAAAATCGAGTGTGAGGATTCCCGGTCACAAATGGCTAGAAGGGCATGAACGATTGCAGATATACAAGTGCTGGTAACATTCTCACGTACATTCTTCGCGAAGCGCCAATCTGCTAGCGTGTCCAAGATGACAGTAGGCTCATCACAACTGAGGAATATTAAGATATAGAATGGTAACACGTAAAAACTTACCGCTGTAGGATGCTATGTGCACAAAATGAAGTCATGCGAGGGCAACGCGCGAGCGATGTTCCACCTGTTACATCAATAGGTAACTAGCATGGCAGATGATGGCCTCGAGGCACGCACACTGAGATTTGAACCATCTATTGGTCCGGAGTTAGTAAATTACCGCATGGAATGACAACGTTGATGGCATACTGCTCTGTACCGTCCAATAGGGAGATATATACGCTTTTGGTATTGAATACAAGCTTGACCAAGTGAG
>QFEF01002209.1:0-10449 GCA_003316035.1 Neoboletus subvelutipes
ACAAAGTCTAGACTTGATGTCAAGAACTCTTTCATACCTTAATATATCCTTATATATACTAATGACTTCTCACAGTCATATCTGCTCCTTCTCTTCTTCTTTTTATCTCCGTGCCTCATGTCTAGCACATGTCAGGCTTCTCTTCCATTTTGCCACAGCATGCTGTGTCCTCCTTCTTTTAATCTCCATTCCTCATGCTTGACGCATGTTATACCTCATGTATTTAATCACTGCTACTCATCGGTAGATCCGACGTACACATGTACAAGTAGTAGTTTGAATATATAAACCCAGAGACTACGACGGGTAATTCCCAGTCTAGTTCTCTTGGGAATTGCCTTCCTCAGGAGATCCACTCAGCCTTAGTAGTTTTCTTTTCGCACTTCAGTCTAAGTGTTCAGGTGCAACCTAGAGTCTTAGGACATTTGAGGTTGTTTCACTGGTACAATATGGTACATAATCTATTTGTCAGGTTGAACGCGCTTTGAAAATGCATCAGACTGTGCCAAGTACCTCACAGTTCACCAAACCAACCAAATTTTGCAATTAACTGTGGGGTCAAACATCCATCCATTATGTGAAGTCTGTGAGGAAGCTCAGCAAGATTAAGCTTGACAAGATCTTCAATGTTACAAGTGTCCTAGGGGGGACTATTTTTCTTTCTCCCATGAGCTCTCCAGACTTATCTGTATCGGCCCCGATATCAGACTCCCTCTGGGATGACATTCTCCCAGACCTGGACATCCCACAGGAGGTATGGGAAGGCATCCTCAACTCCTCGCTGTTCCATCCCTAATCACACCTCGGACCCTATCTCTCTTACTGCGGACCTTTTACTCTTCTAAGTCAAATTCTCTTGCATTTGACTCGTATTCCATTTATATCATTGACTCATTTCGGCCTCAGTTCTTTTCTTCATTTCACTTCACCTTATTCGTCAAGCTGTGCCTGCAGCACTTCCATTTGTTATTCGTCCTTGACACGACGTGTCTCTTCCCATTATGGTACATGATGCGACATGTCTCTTCCCATTATGGTACATGATGCGACGCATCTTCTTTTCTTTTATATCATGCAACACGACACGTCTTCATTTCCCTTTCTTTATACACAACGTGACGCATCTTCATTTCCCTTTCTTTATACACGACATGACGCATCTTCATTTATCTTATTTAGACTTTAAAGTGGAGATTCTATCTTTAGCCAGCCCTAAAGGGGTTTAGTATAAATAGCTAGAATTGCCGCCCATGTAACTCTAACTTTGATCTATGCAATCTTACATGGAATTCGAAGTCCTTCGCTGAAACCAGTGTTTCATCGTTGTCGTCAATCTTGATCTCGAACATCTGTCAATCAGAGTTTGATCAAGGCACTGAGAACCTGTCCTAGGAAGGTGTCTCCACTTTGTCTCTGATCAGAGGATCAGCTCGCAAGCCATTGTCCAATGCTCACTGTCGCCACCGCCTATTGCCCAGAGGCCACACTCAGATACAGGCCTTGCCCACAACCTGTCCATAGCCAACTACTCCTTGTGTGCCTGGAGGGAGCCTGCTCATTGCCTTGCAAACAGCATACCAGCTGAGGTCGCCACAACCGTTGCACATCACTCGCCGATCAGGTGATCTGCTTGCAGACCAAGAAGGTCGCCATTGTCTTCAGAGAAAGACCTGTCCCGTAGCGAAGACCTCAGTCTTCTGCATACATGTTATTTGTTACACTGGTTGTAACATTCAACGCAGCATGGGCATACCTCAAAGTCAAGACCAGCAGTGCAGCACTCAGGGGCAGCGAGTCAGAGGATGAAACTGATGAGCATGCACTGATTATTGTATCATCCGATGATCCAGCAATTGCTGTTGATATCAAAATGGAGGACCTTTCAGAAGAGCAAAGTACTGACAGTGATGAGTCACCGGCATTTGATTCTGCAACTGAATGTGCTAGTAAATGGGAGGTGGGATCGCCAGGTGGCCCAAGCCTGGCAGGAGATGAAGATAAAGCAGTGAATGGACCCAATGTTGAGATGACTGGTGAGTAACTATCTTTACGCCTCACAAGGACTGACTCTATTACTCTCGATTCACAGACTAATACAATTCTTAGATGTCGCCGTCACCATGCTAGCTTTGGTCACTGCTTCGGTTCAACATCGGATGACTGAGGCTGGCTCAAATTGGAGGCAGTAGTACATCAAAATTGATCACTGCCATCTAGTTCAACACTGGATGACATGTGGTACCCATTTTCATATCTTTCACTTGTATATAATGGTCTACTTGTTAACCAACTGTGGAGTCTTTGTTTGGGCCTAGATTCATGTTTTCCTTTCTCAACTTTGCTGTCTGTGGCAAGCCATCATCGCACTTAGCACATCTTTGATAAGTAGGACATGTCTGATCCGTCTTTACACACTGCTGTTCTGTGATGTCTGCTACAGACTGTTAAGATGACTGATATTTTGCTAATGTAGCACGGAGCTTACATCAGTAAATTCCCAAGTTACTTTGTCAGCTTTTTGGAACTTTTTGAACAGGTTACAATTATGAAAAGCACAAGAGTCTAGACAGATGAAAAAGCTCCAGGAGTCACAACCATCACACATTACATTATTGTAAGAAGATCTAAAAGTAGTTGCTTCTGGGCTGGTACACAGAAAAGCATGTAAAGTATGCATATACAGAGCATAGAAACAATTTGGGTGACTGGTGGCAGAGATGGGGTAGTGATTGTCCCCTTTTGTGGCCCAACACTAAGGCTTCGGATAGGAGGAAAGTGATGGCACTGGTGTTGAACAGATGGGTAAGGGGGTTGGTGCTGGATTGACATGAGTCAGCCGCTCAACACCACCCAATTCATAGCTATTAGTAGGGAAGAGGCATGTGGGGTGAAAATGGAGGAGGTCGTGGTGGCAGTTGTGGTTGTGGAAAATATGATGACACCACTGAGGCCATGAGTGATAAATGTTGTGGTGGAAAAGATGTTATGGAGACCCAGGAGAGAGGGTCTGGGTTCACTGGCACTAGAAAGCTGTTGCAAAGGCATGGTGGTCAGCGAACTTATTGGCATAGAAAAGGTGGAAGTGGTCATATGACTTGTGTGGGTGAATACCCTTGGGGGGAATACATGGAGCTGTAGAGTATACCAGGAGGAGGTGGGCTGCACGAAAGATGGATTCGACATGGATAACAGCCATTTTTGGCTGTCTTGCTGTGGTGGTGGCTGGCTCAACTACCCACATGCCCATGTCATTTGGCGTGTCTCCAACATGGTTGAACCAGCGGATGGCAGCACATGGGTATAGAACTCCCTGAAAATGAAATGAGAAAAAACAAAAAATGCGTGCAACATCCAACCCTCTAAAACCAGGGAGGTCCAGATTGGTGACAACAAAGACACAGTCTCGTTGGGGCCCTTCATTCCTCCAATTTGGACAGGAATGTATGTACTCTTGTTGCATGCCTTGCATGCCTGACAAATCACTCGGTGCATGATATGTTGCTGATGCTGAGTTGAAGACTGAAATATGGCCCATATAGAAAGGGCAGGTATTACATGGTAGATCGTCATCAGAGTGCATTTTTGTATGAAGGAAAGCACAGATGAGCTGGGGGAGTTGAGGGATAGCAAGCTCCTCGGCCAAGAGTGGCACACTCTTAGCCTGGTTTTGTTCTTATCATGTAAAAATAAGATTTGAATATGAAGGAAAAATGTCAGACACTCACAAGGTGTCTTGGCAAGAAGTATGAAGGCTTCCATGTGCTGACTGTTACAACCGGTGTAACAAATAGCACGTACACGGAAGACTGAGGTCTTTGCTACGGGACAGGTCTTCCTCTGAAGACAATGGCGACCTTCTTGGTCTGCAAGCGGATCACCTGATCGGTGAGTGGTGTGCAATAGTTGTGGCGACCTCAGTTGGTATACTGGACGCAAGGCAATTGAGCGGGCTCCCTCCAGGCACACAAGGAGTAGTTGGCTATGGACAGGTCATGGGCAAGGCCTGTATCTGAGTGCGGCCTCTGGACAATAGGCAGTGGCGACAGCGAGCATTGGGCAATGGCTCGCAAGCTGATCCTCTGATCAGGGACAAAGTGGAGACACCTTCTAAGGACAGGTTCTCAGTGCCTTGATCGAACTCTGATTGACAGATGTTTGAGATCAAGATAGACTATGATGAAACACTGGTTTCAGTGAAGGACTTTGAATTCCAAGTAAGATTGCATAGATCAAAGTTAAGTTACATGGGTGGCAATTCTAGCTATTTATACTAAACCCCTTTAGGGCCAGCTAAAGATAGAATCTCTGCTTTAATGTCTAAATAAGATAAATGAAATGCATCGCATCGTGTATGAAGAAAGGAAATGAAGACGCGTCGTGTTGCATGTGATATAGAAGGAAATGACGCGTCACATTGTAGAAATAATATAAAATGATGCATCACATTGTAGAAATAATATAAAATGTGTAGGTGGGCGAGTTTGGTACTTGTCCCGAGGGGGTTCTGTAGTAGGGTTGTTAGTAGAGAAGGGTTTGTTCGACTTACCACGACGTTTGCTGACTAATCTGGCTGAATCTGGATGACGCGACAGACAAAGAAAAATAAAAAAAGACAATCCAGTCAAGGACGAGGACCAGATACTGGACGGAAGGCCAAGGACAAGGGCCTGAGACAATAGGAAATGGCCTAGGACAAGGGCCAAGTGAGACAGAATGATGGGATGCAAAAAGATGTATTCCAAGTTGAAATACAAGGGTTTTATAGTCTGAGGAATGCCTCAGACTTCTATCTAAGAAAATATCAAAACACAATGGTATTATTGTATTCAAAGTGAAGGGGACTGGTTGCTAAGCAAAGAATGGCTTTAATCAAACTAAAAGGGATAACTCCAGACTGGAATAAAGCAGATACCATCAATCCGACTTGGACTCGGACTCAGATTGAAGTGGATTGAAGCAGATAGGAGTTGGACTGAAGTGGATAGAAGCTATCAACAGACTGGATTAAATTGGAATACAGATATAGAGACTGGAGAGTCTCTACATCTGAGAAGGACTTGAATACTGACTGTCCCCAGTCAGTCTGACTATCATGAAGGGTAGGGCACAGATGATGACAATGATGAGAGGTCCTAATGAGGACAGAGTGATGTGGTGAACCTAATGATGATAGCGAGAGCAGCAAGGGCAGCATGATGATGAGGATGGTGGTTCTGGTGCTCGTATCCGACTGCGCATGTGGGAGAGCAGCTGATGAGGAAATGATGGCTAGTGAGGGGGCCAGAATGGTAGTGCATCAAGTTGCTCCATCATGGTAGGAGTGTCAGCAGAAGTGTCCGTGTGACTTGTCGAGGGTCCTGTGTATTGTATGCCTATCCGAGCATGTCTGGTTCAATCCGATCTGGATCCAAGACAGTCTGAGTCTGGTGTCCACAGTGCCAGCCTAAACACAAAACAGAAAGAAGGTAAAGAAACAAGGAAACTGTGTAAGTGATAAGTAATATGATGAAACAAAAGAAACCATATTGTGAGTGGCCAACTCAACTTGTCTTCTTCATGCTTCTTTCACATCTATTCCTGTACTGGATTGGAATGAGAAGGTACTGGATTGAGAATTAGAAGAATGGTTAAGGTGCACTGTATCCTATGTGCATTTGAAGAGCAGAATGGTATGTAGTAACAGACATGAACATTGGTGATGATGAATGAAAAGGGGCATCAGATTGCAACAGATTGGATATATGAATGGATGAATGGGTGGCTACTAGTGGATCTATGAGATAGCAGATGAACGAATCAATTGTGTTTTCTTTTTCTGTTTCATGGCAATTTGTTGAGCAACAAGCAAATGTAGCACCAGACTAAATCCAGGATGGAAAAATAGATCACCGGATGAAAACTGGGGTGAAATGAATATGTAACATGGTATTTCGGATGAGATGAAAAGATGACCTAGACATAAGTAGTCAAAAGAATGCATAAATGAAAACTCGAGAAAACATCAATTAAATGAGTGAAATTTGTGAAAAGCAAAAATTTTATGGATAAAACAGAGAGTCATGGAACTCTCTCCTCCAAGGGGGGGCTTAAAATGATGACCTCCTGGTCATTGAATGATGGCACAGAGATGGATAGGGCATCCTACAGATAGCGAAATGATAGTTAGAAAGAGCGAATCCCCAGATCGAAGGGGAAGTGCCAAGCAGATAGGTAAGCCAACAGTCCAGTGATCAAAGAACTAAAGCGAGAAGTGGATAAGGGTGTGCATAGGTTCAACGATGGCAAACTCGAAAGGGATTGGATAGGCCAAGCAAATAAAAAGGCAAATAAAGGAACAGGTAGTCCTAAAGACAGTGGACTCAAATAGGACAACAATGACTGTGCAAGGGATAGAAACGAAGAGGATAACGAAACAGATAGTCCTTGACTCGAATAGGACTGAACCGGTGAAGCTGATAATGGAGCTGCTGATACGAAATATGACGGATTAGAAATTGGCAACAGCGGTAGGGTGACTAGAGATGGAGAGGGAAAAAGGGCAACATTGTCCAAAACGTTATGTGACAACTTGAGATGATATGTAGTACTTGCGAAGGGGTCCGGGTTTTCTGGGATGTCAAGTGGGGGCACGTCATACACCACCGCGCGTGGTGCAGAGGGCATAGCTGTTGTATCATCAATCCGGTCGCACGCCCGCCATGCTAGACAGGGTCCTTCTGATTTTTCTGCTATGACAGGTAGTGGAGGGTCAGCATCAGCGTTGTTAAATGAAACGTCACCAGGCGGCGGTGAGGGGGCCGTATTTGATGCGAAAACTACTGGATCGGTTGTGTCGTCAATCTGGTTGCATGCCTGCCATGCTAGACAGGGTGAGGTGGATTCTACTACGGCTATCAGGGATGGAAGGTTAGCATCGATGATATCTGGAAGAATGATATTAGGTGACAACGAAGGAGTAGATAACGATCCGGTCTGTTCCAGAATGGCTGAAAAGTCAATCCTGTCGAAGGTCTGCCGTTCCACACTGAAGACAGTGGATTCATCTATTGCGAGGGAGAATGGGAGATTAGCATTGATGACGTCGAACGAAATATTACTGGTCAGTTCTTGGACGGGCATGATGGCTGTGCAGTGACCTGGAACATTCTCATTCTCGATTTCAGGACTGTGGGGAGGCTCGATGGCTACTAGAGGTGACAAAGAAGGATCAGCACAGACAATTTCTAACGAAACATTACTAGGGGTCAATGGGTGGATAGACGCTGGTTAGAGAGGTTCTTGATTCTTTGTATTGTCAATCTGGTCGCACACCCGCCACGCTAGACGGAGTCCGTTGGATTCATCTGTTGGGTCGGAAAATGGGAGGTCAGTGTAAACAACGTCAAAGGAAACGATGTCAGGTGGTGGCGAAAGGATCGCAAACGATGTGGAAACCTCCGGACCAACAGTATCGTCGGTCTGATCAGGCATTTGCTGTGTTAGACAGGCCGTGTTGGATTGATTTGTTGAGAACAAAGCTGTCAAAGGAGAGATAGCGTCAGCGTAAATGGGAACATGACATGATGTTTTTAGGACTGCTTTGAATGGACCTGGACTGGTCGTGGACTCGATTTCAGGGCTGTTGTCATATCCCGTCAAACTCCGGTACTCTGTTCATAACTCCTCGTCTCTACACACGAACTCCGGTGTGTTCTCGCCCAAGACGCAACTCCGGACTTCCAGACTTGTACCACCCTCCTTATATGTTCATATTCATTCGCTTACATATTTGACACTTCGCATACCTACTGACTTCGCTTCACATTCTCCTCCATACCAATGCTCTGCTTAGGAGCACAGCTCCGTTGACATTATTTGACACCCTCCGTTAACAATATTTGACATTCTCCGTTGACACTATATTTGACACTCCCTTACTTAATACTCCCTCTCCGTAGTATAAAAACCCTCGAGATCACTCCTGTATCTCTTCAGTTTGAATATCAATCAAAGCATTACTCCTGTCCTTTCTCTGAGTCTCAAAGACTCTCCTCTAAACCTCCGCTCGACTTGACGTCGTGACTGACGATCAACATCATTACCTCCAATCCTCCAACACCTCCAAAGTCCGGGACCAGGACTCGTGTAAGGGTGCACCACATATGGTGAAGCCAAGTCCCAACCCACCAGTCAACTCTGGAGTTCCGGAGTTCATCCCAGAGTAAACCAGTCTTTAACAGTATATTCGAACTCATACTTGCAACGAGTCCCTGACCATGGCTACACGTACCACTAGATCCCAGGCCCGTGCCTTAGCCACGAGTCAACCTGTGTCTCCTCGTTACAACCCGCTGAGCCTCTTTGGAAGTAGTCGACGAGGCCCAGAACTTGTAGATCAATTCCGGAGTTTCTCCTCCTGACATACACCGGCCTCTGCTTCACAGGCCCGCATTTCCCAAAACTCCCCAACTCCGGGAGCGCGCGTCGTCAAGCTTGAACTCCAAGATAGATCCTCTCCCCTCACTAGCCAATGCTCCAGTCAAAGAGTGCCCAACTTCTATCCCGACGACAGTGATGCCCCAGGTGACCCTGATTACCCCGGAAATGACCCGTTCGATGATGACCCCGACCTCCCTGACGATGATGACGATGAAGAGCCTGATGAGCACGTCCCGCGAAATACCCTCGCTCGCCTTGCAAGCGCTATCCAAGGCCTCACTCGCTCCACACGTCGTCCTGCCTCCAAATCTACTCCACGCACCAAAGTCCGAGAACCGGATCAGTTTGACGGGACAGATCCCCGCAAACTCCGTGTTTTCTTGGTGCAGTGCAAATTAAACTTCCAAGACCGCCCCAAGGCTTTTCGTACCAACCGCGCCAAAGTGACGTTCGCGCAGTCGTACCTGAAGGGTATGGCACTGGAATGGTTCGAACCGGACCTCCTCCAGATGGAAGATCCCGCACTCCGTCCCCTATGGATGGACGACTTCAAGGAGTTCGTCCTCGAGCTCCAGACCAATTTCGGTCTGCATGACCCCGTCGGAGATGCAGAGCACCAACTTGACCACCTGTCTATGAAGGACAGCCAACACATCAATAAGTATGTGGTTGAGTTCAACAGGATTGCTTTGCAAGTCTGGGAATATGGAGAAGGTGCCCTCCGGCACCACTTCTACGACGGTCTACTGGACTGCATTAAGGACGAAATCTCTCACGTGGGCAAACCTCCTACGCTCTCTGAGCTCCAAACTCTCATTCAGGCGATCAACGCATGCTACTGGGAGCGCAAGTCTGAAGTTAATCGACAATCGAAACCGTCCAATCAGCCCTTCACACCAAAATCAGAGAAATCGTCCACTCCCACATCATCCTCCGCTCGTCCCTCCGGTGGTCCTAAAGAGTCTAAGGGCAAGGCCACCACCTCCGCTGCTCTGAAGCCGGACTTGTCGTCCAAACTAGGGAAAGACGGCAAGCTCACTGCAGAAGAGCGTAAATGTCGCTTTGACTACAAGCTCTGCATGTTTTGTGGCCTTGCTGGCCACATGGCAAAGGACTGCCCCAAGTCTACATCTCGGGCATCCAAAGGTCGTGCAGCGACGACAACTCTGGAAACCAAACCAGAGGTCTCCACCTCGGAGGCAAAAAAATAGTCTGCGACCTCCCTGACTCCGCACGGACTGGAGATTGCATTGAAACCAACCGTGCACCCAAGGAGATCCACCTCAACGCATCCGCTCTTTCTGACCCCAAGTCCCTTATGCCCTCCGTCTCTCTTGCATCTTATCCGATCCCTCCTTTTGCCGCATTAGTAGACTCCGGCTCATCCGATTGTTTCATCGATAGTTCCTTTGTTAATAAACATGGACTTTCTACCTACCCCGTGCCCCCACTCCAACTCCGCCTCTTCGATGGAACAACCAACAGCACCATAACCCGAGCCATAAACCTCTCCGTCCATTTCGCAACCGGTGACATCACTCCGACAACACTTTACATCACTCCGTTGGATTCTTCCTGTTCCCTTGTCCTAGGACACAACTGGCTCACCCGCCACAATCCGTTGATTGATTGGGTTTTGAGCAGTATCTCATTCCGGGCACCCGAGCAGATCTTGCCAACATCTCCGAGCTCCCCTCCGCAGCCTCCGGAATCCCCTCCTCTGGCTGACCCCACTCCTGATCCACCGCGTTTCTCTGATCGCAAGGCTCCGCCCATCACGCTCATCAGTACACCAGCTTTCGCACTCGCGTGTCGCCTTGAGGGCTCAGTACAGTTTAGCCTGCAACTCCGCTCCCAGGAGAGTGATCTCTGCTCTGCCTCTATCACTCCTCCTGAAGAAACTGACCTCTCCGGAGTACCTCCGGAGTACCACAATTTCGCTGACGTCTTCAGCAAGAGTAGAGCATCTAAGCTTGCTCCTCATCGTGAGTACGATCTTAAGATTGATCTAGAGGAAGGAACCTCGCCTCC
>QFEF01002218.1:1388-15442 GCA_003316035.1 Neoboletus subvelutipes
GACCTATTCGGCTTTCTCCGTTGATTGGTCATACTTACTTATGTAATTTATTCCCACCCCTTACCGGGGGTCGTCACCTGTTAGGTTCTGTTAACGTTATGCGGCATCCTAGGTCGAGGTAGGGTGCCTCTGCCACTGAACAATCCCAACCCTGGACTAGGGTTATGCCATCCATGCCTTGCTGCACACAAGCTACACTTGACACTATGTATGAGACACATATACATACTATCGGGAGATGTGATGACTGACTCGCCGTCCCGGAAGGCGAGCATGGTACAGCGATGCACCAGACATAAGAGGTAAGAGCAGCTACTGAACATCGCTCGCCGTCCTGGAAGGCGAGCACGGCATCGCGATGGATGAGAAATACATGCATACTATAAGAGGTACCTGATACCACTCGCCGTCCTGGAAGGCGAGCATGGCTCTGATCACACAGCTGTAGGTCACATATTTATCACATACGCACTACGAAATATCAAGTATCTTAAATACATCATTCAGATAGAGCATGTAAATACTTATTTCTACTGGCTATACAAATTACTACTGTCGTGGTCTGTGATGTGAAAACATATCGCGTCCTCTGCCTACGTAGGAGCACCATTCAATAACACGTGAGCATCTAGAATGCAAAGCAGGATTAAACCCACCACCTGCCACCCACTCCCCCAACCCAATACAGTAAATGTCGCTGACATCATGGATAGTATCGTTAGTATTGTTTATCAATCCATCTGGCTGACCTCAATACAGCCATCAGTAGGCCGTAGTCCATCGAGGCAACCCTGTCCCAAACACTTCAACCATTCTACCACTTTATTCATCACCACGCTTGCGAGAAACACAAATGCGTTCCGCTTGCATGTCTCATCAGATTGAACAGCAAGGAAGGTCTGTATCAGTTCCATGGCATCCGGGACGAGAGACTCCTGGTCGTGGTGGACGGTATAGAGAGCAAAGACAGCAGCTTTGCGAACATATGAATGGTGGTGTTTGAGGTTGGCACGGAGAGTGGAAATGAGTGGTTTGAGGAGCGAACATCTTTTGAAATCCTTTGGAAGAAGCGGGAGGTAGCACCTCGGATATATTCGTTTGGGTGTTGCTATGGAATATACACATCAGAATCGGTCATTCAACAATCATTAACATGAGAAGGAACGCACTTCGTAGGTCATTACGGATGGTGTTGCTGAAAGATGTAATTGAGATGAGAGAATTTTAAGAGTAAAAGAAGAGACACAAACACAACGAGAATCACTCTTGCTTCAACATTCCTCTCGTCATATTTTGGACAAACTTCCCAATAAAAGTGAAGCAATTTCTTGAGTTGCTGTGCTTCATGGGCAAGATGTACTGGATGATTGGCATCAATAATGTAGGCTAGTTGGGTTGCATGCTGAGGATTACCATTGATAGTTGCGACAATGATGTTGTGCAACTGATCTAGTTTGTCTTCATCAGAACGCTTCTTGAGAGCTGACCACATTCCGGTGTTGAGCAGTATCTTCCAATATGACTTGTAGCATGGAGCCTCTCCGAACATCTTGCACTCCTGTTGGTGTCATTGTAGTCAGAGGGTGTGATGTGGACAGCAACGCTTCATCGGGATCAACATTAGATTCATCTTATATGCGACGAACATGGCCAATATTGCAATAACCAATATGTTCACAAAGGAGTCATATCCCTACAGAGCAGCATCTTGCAATCTACCGTGTCCCGTCCGCTCTGCATGGTTCGCCGTCCCGGAAGGCGAGTGCAGTCTGGCACACAAATACGTAATACACATGCATGCGCAGATCAAGTGTAACTACTTGCACGCTCGCCGTCCTGGACGGCGAGCCTTGCGTCGGACATTGTTCAATTGCAGTACAATAAATGGCATTAACCGAGGTAATTTACATGCGGTGACAACTAGCTTAGTAGTATAGTAATGACTGCAATCAAAGCCCGCATGCCTGTGTGTCGTGCGCCGTCCGGGACGGCGGGAATGTGTGAGGTGTACACATGATGATTGCTATTTTGGAGTATATTATTTTCCCTATATGATTCATCTATCACAGACACCGTAAGAGGCCCTGATGTGAGATAATCACTCGGCTCTCAATGTTAATGTAATATTCAAAGTGATTTTTATCGATAAATTTTCAACCTTCTCGTGCACAATCCACTTGCCTACTCCATACGTTCGAAGTAATGCCGACTTCAACTCTCAGCGCAGCCCTCTTAACTGTCCGAAGTGCCGGAGGTCTGCCATGGTCCACCCCGACATGGCAGAACATCACTAAAATACATGGGCTGCCTTGGTTGTACGACGACAAGGCATCAGACCACAGCCCTGCGCCCAACTACTCTGGGTGGACAGTCGCAGTCGCTAAAGCAGTCAAGGTCTTCGCTCAGAACGTCGGCAATCTCACTGAAACGGCGCAAGAAAAATATATTGTAGGTCGACAGGCGGACAACGACTCAGCTGGACGATTAGCCTGGCGTAAATTCATCAAGGACTCGCGGATTTCTGTCGCTATCAATAAAACCATCGACCACGTGTTAACTGAACATGACAGGAACCCGTACCAAGTGCTTCAACAGCACAACACTACTTCAGTAAGCTATTAGCACGAATCAATTTGGGCTGATATGGATTCCCCGCAGCTGCCAACTCTCGACGACGCGCAAGTTAGCGATGCCCGCATATATGTCGCAGAAAGTCTATTGGGTGACGATGGATTTGCGTCGGGCGGTCGCGCTTTGACACCTCAGGTCTCGAAATTCATCAACACTTTGCTCGCGATTACGTGGAACAGGTACCGGAAGGTTCTCAGCACGGAGAGTTCGAAGAAGAGCAAATTACTGCAGGAAATCAAGCATCGCTTCTCGAGTATGTCTAGATTGTTATTTATAGGTTGTACTAACGATATCACAGAAATCCAGGTCGACGGTTACGTTCCGAACGCGAACGAGATCAAAGAGCTCTTACGGTTGATCCGGCAGGCGACGACGCTCCTCGTCAAATATTCGGATGAAGCCAGCCAGGTCGAACTGAAGGACTTGACGACACAGTTGGAAGGTATGCTCGCTGCCGTTCGCAAGGACACTTCGAGCGAAGTAGCACAAAGTAAGTGATTCTTTCGGCGGTATACGGCCTATTAACATTACTACGCTAGAACTATCCAAGTCGGTACGCGACGCGCTCGAGCAGCTCGCTAGCGAGAGCGACATTCAAGACATTACCACTCTGATTCGCGCTTCGCTCGAAAATATTCAAGTCGATGTCGCGGAACCGGTTCAGTTCATGAGCGGGGAAGAGGTCGATCTGAAGGACTGGAGCGAAGGCGTCGAGGAGCTCGCGAACGTGGACGATCCAACACTCTGGACGATGCTCGGCTTACGAGAGATGAAGTTACCTTTTTTTCAAGAATGGACGGATCCCAACTCGATGGTCGACCCCTGGACCGAAGAAGGCCAAGGGTGGCTAGACAACCCAAGTTCTGGACGGCAACCCCTGGCTCCCCGATGGCATCAACTAGTCGGAATATTCCGCATTCTGCAACGCGCATTCGACGGTCAGCCCGTTCTGTTGATGGATGGTGTCGGGCTTGGTAAGACTATGCAGGCGATCGGCGCGATCGCTTGTCTGGCGTACTATCGGGAATGCTACGACGCGAAAGGTGACTTTCCTGGTTATTTTGGTACGCATGTCCTTTCGTATCCATACATATATTTATGCTCATACAATACAATCTTCAGCTAAACGTCGATTCAATTCTGCTGACGGAAAAATCCCCGATATCCCGCATGTCATCGTCTGCCCGGTCAACCTCAAGGATCAATGGGAACGGGAGATCAAACGCTTCCTCAAGCCCGCATCCTTCGACCTCTTTCCTTACACGGGCCGTTTCGACACTCGAACTAACTGGTGGACTGCGTTGTACGGAAAGAGTCGTCAAAAACAGTCTCAACGGTTGATCCTCGCAACGTACACGGTGAGTAACATGTTCTCATACAGAAGCAGATTCGATTGTGAATGGTCAAACCCATAGGCAGCTCAAGACGACTGTCTTCGATGCTTCCGCCCTGGAACCAAGACAGAAGCGGGACGAGGACTCAAAATCGCCCAGTATCAGCGCAACGCTCCTCATACTTTGTACGGTCGCGAATTCGGTTTCATCGTGATGGACGAGGCGCATACCGGCCGCAAGCACAACGTGGCGCACGTTGCGTGTCGCGAGCTTCGCCTCAAATCCAAAGGTCTCATCGCACTCACGGCAACTCCAGTTACAACAAAGGCACAGGTAAGTTGCATTTACTATCGGGGAAATACATACTACTGATATGTATCTAATGCCTTCAGGATCTTTGGATCATGGGGGACTTGCTCGGTATCAAGGGCTTCAACGATCACGAGGAGTTGCTCAAGATGACGCGCGAGCTGAACGCCGCCTCTCGGAAGGACGCGAAGGAGCAAAGGGAAGCCGGATACGAAGGCAACCAGCTGCGCGGTACATTGATCGGCAAAGTCAACCCCAACGTTCCCGCATCCGAATTCGCTCCCAAGATGCGCCAATGGATGAAGCTGATGCGCGAACGCTTCGCAATTCACATTATTCGACGGACGATCGACTCTAAGGACCCTCGCGGTCAGAAGTTATTCGGTATGCGCCCATATCAAGACCACTCCCTGCATCTACGCATGTATGACTGGGAAATGGAGAACCTACGTAGCTTCGCCAAGGAAATCGTAAAGGACAATCCCATGGCAGCGGCAGCGGATACACGAAAGGTAAGATTTCGATACATCACATTTGCGATACGCTGCTCGCCGTCCTGGACGGCGGGGCGCGCTGCGTCATCGTCGCTATGCGCTGTTTCTCCCTTACCAGCGCTCGCCGTTGTGGATCGCCCAAGTACCTGTGCAGTGCTGGCCGTCCAGGACGGCGGGCTTGGAAGCACCGGTTCAGTAATCAACAGAAGCTCTACAGAAGCTAATACATTTTTTTCATCAGCATTTCTACATCGAATTTCGTCGGTCAATGCTTCACCCCCGTCTCAACCCCAAGTTTCCCGACTATTGGAAGAAGCCCGAGTCGCTTCAGCATTGGCAGCAAAGCAAGGAGAAGACCATCAAGCTCGATATCCTCGCTCAAGTCGTCAAACATCATCTTTCCGCCGATGGTCTCGCCCCCCTAACGACCAATGAGGATGGCAAATCACTCGAGGTGAATCGAACATTCGAGGCTGATACCCTACCTTATCAGGAATGTGACCGAATCGTCGTCTACTCTGCTTTTCCTTCGTCAAATGCGGCCATCACCGACGTAACTTTGTTGCTTTTGCGCTACTGCATTGGAATACTGATTAAACCGACAGATCTTCGAATTGTATGGGATCTCCGCGACCGAACTCAACGGGAGCATGTCGCTGAAAAAACGCGCGGAAGCTCTCAGTGGATTTCGTACATCAACAAGAACCAACGGCCCGCGCGTTCTGATTCTCTCGAATGTAGGTCTCGTTGGACTCAACCTCGCGTGTGCGAATATCATGGTTATGGTGGTGCGTTTGTTATTCTCGCTACATTTTGCGTTTGTTAACTGTGTATTTCCCATTATGCAGGATACGACTTGGTCTGCGCTTGACGACGAACAGCTGCGCGGCCGAATCTTTCGCTACCCGCAGCAAAAGCAAGTCCATATCTACAGGTTGATCGCTCTTGGGACTCCAGACGTATTCCTCAACAACATCTCGTTCGACAAAGGTCAGCTCCATTCCGCGTTCATTGGTACTGACCCCGTATTTCGTACGTATCTTCATTGCTACACTCGTGATCCTACACGCTGACTCTCTCATCTAGGCGAAATGTTTGTTCCTCAGGGTGACGACGACGATCTCATTTCGGTCGCCTCATCCGACTTACCCCCCGACGCGAAGACCAAAGGTACAGAAGATAACAATGCGACAAACAAGGGTGGGCCGAAGGGAAGGGGAAAGGGGAAAGGTACGGGAAAAGGGAAGGTCCAGAATGAGCATGAGGTCGTCGCCAACGAGGGTGTCGAATCTGCGAAGGACGTGAGCACGACCAAGGCCGATCCCCCCGCACCATCCAAAGCAAGTGGCCCGTCCAACTCCAAGGGTAGGAAGGGCAAATCGAAAGCAGTCATCTCAGACGAGGACGAAGAACTCGAGGTTCTCGTACCTGAACCCGAGCCCGAACCCAGCGGTCGCAACAAGACAGGCTCAAAGAAGTCCCGCATTCGGTCTCCCCAGGCAGGTTCGAAGCGCCGTCCGTCGCTCGTTAGTCCCCCCATATCCCCCACCTCGAAGGGCAGAAAGCGATCTCGTCCACAACTACTCGACTCCTCGGCCAACGTTGGACTTGCCGAAGCCGCTTCCCACCTTCACGTCAATGACCCCCCGCCCTCGGTCGATACGGATGTCACCATGGGTTACAATACTATTGACCCCATCCTCTTGAATCTGCGGGCACCCGGAGGTGAGGATTCCCCTGACGAGGACGCTGCGAAAGAGAGGCTCGCTTTACGCACACCCCCACCTGTTACCCCCCGCGAAACCGACGCTATCTCTTCGCCTCTCACATCAATCCATTCCCAATCAGACGCCATCGAAGTAGACAACACTATTTACGCCATGTCTCATCGTCCTGTCCCTGGTACATCAAGACGTGTGGTGCAAGTCGTTGCTCCCCCTCCACCTCTTCCCCTAATTGACGGCTTACACGGTGGATCGCTCGCAAAGAACCGGGACGGTAGCGGAAATTCCAAGGGGAAGGGTCGAGGCAAGCGTCGCGCGTAGTCTACTCGTCCATCTTCCATTGTATGTCTCTTACCTCCTTTGAACGAGAGCTTTTACTTTTGTAGCGTCGAATAACCCGTTGTGCAATTTATGCATATTGTGTGGTATCAAATCGAGGTTAGTTATTCAGATATCCAACCTCGCCGTCCTGGACGGCCTACACCAACGACGTCATGGACGTTCATTTCACACACACACACCGCTGTCTTGCATCGCTCGCCGTCCAGGACGGCCTACACCAACGACGTCCTGGACATCCATTTCACACACACACACCGCTGTCTTGCATCGCCCGCCGTCCAGGACGGCCAGACAGCGCCTTGGATATGCAACGTACGTGTTCAATCGAATTTTTGGTGACGTTAGCGACTACGACACTAACTCTACACCTTTCTGATGCGTTGCACGCCGCGCCGTCCTGGACGGCGGAAACGCTCGTCTCATATCGTCCCCAGGCGCACGCCGTGTGGATGCCTTACACACTCATTTGGAAACTATCTGATAAGAAGGAAAGTGTGTGCATGATGATATACGAGTAAGGCATCAAGATGGAATGTGAAACACGTCGAAGTGAGTATACACCTTTGCAGTCTCCCCTCCGCGCTTGCCGTCCTGGACGGCGAGGCTCACTTTGCTCAGCTTGAAGTAATCAACAATGTATCGTCCATCAGCAATAATTCCTAATGAGGTCAATCAGGGTTCGATATGTATTATGTATAGCTACGTCAAACCCTGATTTGTTTCTAAATTGCATTAATTCTAAATTGGTTAGGCAACAGTATTGACCCTAGAGCATATTGACCCTTGTAACCGTCACACATTGCTATGCCGTCACTTGGACTGTCTTATAAACCGACCTCATGATGTACTTTTTATTTTGTGTCCCCACATTGTTCTCTTGCCCCAATTCCAAACAGTCACATTAAACTCAGGCTCTTATCTACATCTCCCAAATGGCTCAACGTCCTTATCCTGATGACCGTGAGGAAAATGGACAACAATACTCATTCCAACAGTTCGTCAACCAAGCACAGCGGTTTTATACGCGAATGCAGAATGAAGATCTGCCTCCTGATGAAGATGCTCTGGCATCAAAAGCCTTTCTACAATTCATGCTCGCAGGTCGAATCCGTATCAATGACATCCTTCGTCATATTACCTTCAATGCCTGTCAGGGTCTTCGTGAACCTCAGTATCAAATCACTCGTGATTATGATTCCTTGATTGGGGCAAGCAAAGATCTTCCCTACACTATCCATCTGGCTTTGTCTCCAGTCCCCCCATTTAGGGATATTCTGTATAAACCAAATCATATAAAAGGACTTGCATATAACCGGGTAAAGTCATCTATGTATTCATTTCAATCAATCATTTCCTCAATTAACAATGTACTCCAGGATCAACCTACACTTGTTTCTATGCATACCATTCCCAACTTTGCCTTTGGGAAGGTTGCTGCAAGATCTGTCGTGCGAGTATTCTTGCCTCGCATGTATGGTGTAAATGCATCCAACAAAGTTCCCTCACAAGATCTGCAGCTCATCTATGATGAATGTCTTCGTCCTTTGGTTGCTCAACATATGTCCAACATGGCAACCCATTGGCCTGTTAGCTACACCTCTGCCCTTACCCTCTACAGGGATAATAAAGGCCGAATTTACCCTGGGTCCCTCGATATCCCAGCCCATATTTTGCCTATCTTTGGCCAAGATTATTTGAATCGCCTCGCAGCACTCCGACCTTCTTTCAGGGATGCATACTTTGTCCACGAGCTCAGAGGTTGGAAAGGTGCAACTATCCATGATCCATCTCACGAGCCTGACAAAGCTGCTGCTCTGGAAGATCTCCTTCGTTGTCTTGACATGGATCTTGTCAACCAGGATGAATGGCAAATTGATGTTGCCATGGAACTGGGTGTTCCGGGCCATGTGGTTACATGGAGAACATCAAATCATCATCAGCTCCTTCACCATTGCCTGCCCACTCTAAATAATGAAGAGGTTACCAATTTGATGGATAGGCAGGCCTTCATTCTGGACCCCACAATGCACCTCAAGGATCTTTCTGGATTCAGATGTTCTCCAGGTGCCAAAGGCAGACATGATCATGTCTTCTACATTCAAGCATATACAACAGAGAAGACAATGGCCTATCAACAACACCAAGGTTTATTTACAGAGATAGAGCCCAAAGCTCTCCTTTCCACAGGATCATTAGACAAGTTGGTGAAGAACATGGAGAAAATGAGTCTTGTCCTCTATGATTGTACAGGCGAGCAAAATGAAAATGCAGAACCCCAGAATGCCTGTGCTCGCATTGAAGTTCGTGTTTGCCTCAGTGATGCACTGGATGTCCTAGAAAACTTTCCTCTACAACATCTCAGACAAAGTCTGGCTGCTATTCCCTCCAAAGATTGGTGGTATTTATATCTTTATTATCCACTTGATTGGATTTTAAGCCTTTTTTCAGGTACTTCAAGTGGTTACGGCTTGCTGCAATGTATGCGGTGATGAAAAACCTTCTTCAAAGTTCTATCCGGGACAGAAAAACAGAATGCTCAATTGCCCTTGGTTCCATTACTATCTGGCTTCTCAATGGACTATATCATCGCCCGGATCGTCGTCACAATGAGCTGGCAAAGGAAGCCTGTCAACTGATCCCAATGGATTATGACAACTATGATGAAGAAGATGGGGAGGATGGAGAGGGTTGTTCTCCCCTAATGTTTGATGCAGGGTTATATTTCATCTGTGACATTGTCCGTGACCGCAGTGGCACTTATCGGATACCATATCACAAGACATTCTCAGAGCAGGCCATTGTGTCTGCTTTCCGGCTTTCTTTGCGGGAGATCCGTGAAGCAATGGGAATCACTCAAATCACTCAGCTTCAAATCAAATCAAACATGGAGCGCAGCAACAATCGGACAAAGAAGCGGACATTGCCTGTTGATAATGCTCGAGATGAAGACAGACCACTTCCTCAGATCAATGATCAAAATTTTCAAAATATCCAACTGCGTCCTGCCCAGCGGATGAGAGGAGAAGATGTTGATCATTTTGCACGTCATGGTGGTGGAAACAGAATCCCAGCCATTGATAACCCTGCTCCGGAAGCTGAGCTATCCACACAAGTCAAGAAGATACTGGAGCAATTCTTCTTTGACCTGATACAACAGGCTCCGAATCGCAAGGCTGCTGAGGATGGCTCTTGGACCAACATACCAGTTGACATGCGACTTCAGGAAGGCACAGAACACTTGTACCAATCTATGGCCCTTCCTTTCTTTGCAGCCCAATATACCATCTGTGACTCGGAAACTTGGAAGTCACAATTCGACAGATTCTTTCCTACAAAGTGCCCAACCAAGATTGGTCAAAACTTTGGCCAAGCCACTTATTACTCCCAATGGATCAATCTTGTTAATCGCCTCTCACAGAATTCCCTTGCTCGTGTTCGTCAATCCATCAAAGTCAAATTTGATACCCTTTTGTGGGTCCCCTACGCCCGCACTGATAAAATGTGGTGTACAAGTGCCAACCATGGCCGCAACTGGTCCATGCTTCCAAAGAGCCCACATCATCATGGTCCCCAGATAGCTATGAATCCGAAAGCTCGAAACCCACGACATGGCCAGCCATATCTTCGTCCCGCACCCCTTGCACACGAGGATGATGATCAACCGCATGATGATGATGCTCCACAACAGCAACCTGTCATTCCCAATCCTGTGAGGCAACAACCAGAAGAAATCCTTTTGCCCAGACCACAACAACGAGTTGAGGACAATGAACTTCAGCAAAATGATGATGGTCAACACTTTCATTTTGAAGATGATGATTGGCGGCCAGATCCTCTGGATTTCCAACACGGACCATTTGAACAGGACGAAGAGATTCAGGCTCAAGGGAATTCTGGTGGTGAAGAACTTGATGATTTCTTTGCCCGTCTCCCATTACCCCACAGACTTGGCTCACCCCTGGATGCACCACCTCTTCGACGCGAGGAATCAGAGGAGTCTTCGGATGTCGATGGAGAAGATCACCAGCCTGCACACTCTTCTGCAAACCCCAACTCTCACATCCAGCCACATGTTGTTCGAGAGGAAGAGGAAGAAGATTCTTCGCACAATCAAGAGTTCATGCTGGATTCGCAGGGGTATCATCGCCCGCAAGATCATCCTGATGAGCAAGGTGAATTCTCATTGTACTCAGATTCAGAGGATGAAGCAGAGTCCGAGCGGTTGTTGCTTGCAATCCGCCAAAATGATCTTGATAACCAAGGAAATTTTACATTGGATTCAGATGTAGAGTAATTAGTTGCCCACATCCCAGTATAAGATCGTTATACTATACAAAATGTAACGATTGTGGGCCGTCTCGGAAGGCAGCTAAGTGTATATTGCACCTCGCCCTATCCCGCCGTCCCGGAAGGCGAGCAGAGCAGAGCTCATGCATCACCCAGGAAACATATCAGCTTAGCGGACATAACAGGATGCGCAGTATTTCCGCCGTCCCGGAAGGCGAGCAGAAGAGGGCTTGCGCGTTGTCCTGGAAACATGTCCATTGTCAACGAAGTGGACATAGCGAGGCGTGCAGTATTTGCGCCGTCCCAGAAGGCGAAACTGGATGCCTCTCCCAAGATAGCGTGCTAACGCATGCCGTCCAAGAAGGCGAGAACTCACACAACTTCCTAAACAGTGAGGCAAACACAGTGTCGTCCGAGAAACGAGCTGGTTGCATATCGCATGTCACTCTTGCTCTAACCAAGCAGGAGATAAGCTGAGACACAGTCTTCTCACAACGAACAAACAATGCGCCGTCCTGAAATGTTCATGTCAAATAGGTTGAAATCAGCAACTGTGTCAGGAACAGAACTCAGAGCAGTCATATGCCGTACCTAACCATTACCTTCTTTGTGACATGCTCAAGTTTCAATGTTTACCTTTGCTAATTGAGTGTCACAGAAAATCCACGCAATTAAATTCACCACGGTTTTCATACACCGCACTGCATTTTGTGCTCGTTTCACCATTTCCATTTGCTATGTATTTTTCATCTGTGACATTTTTTGTTGCTCAAATGATAGGCGGGACTGTTGCAGTTTCCAATGCAGTACCCTGTGTTGGAATTGTACTAGGTTGTTACAAATGAAATGGATTGGGGATGACAGCTGGGTCATGTGACATCTCAACACTGAGTTTGTGCAGATCCAGGGTTATTCAATATGCACCACATAATATGTATGACATAAATTACTACTTCGGAGCTTTCCAATTCTGTGATACACATGTAGAACATGGTTGCATAACCATTCTGCTTCCATATGTATACGTGCCAGTGTAAATGAACTAACCGAGTCCCTAAAGGAAGGTGATTTGCAATGTGATATCAGCATTGTAGATTATTGATATACTATTTGAGAAGAAAGTGTAGCAATGGATAGGAAAGAGTGTAGAAGAAGTGTAGCAAAAAGTGTACAAACTATATTTGCCATTTGTCTATTGTTTGTTTAGTCAGAACTTGAACTTTTTTTGATAGACCCTTGGTACAATTGAAGTAGACACCTAGTAGAATAGTGTTGGTGCACCTAACAGTAGACTGTAGTACACTTTGTTATAGACACTATGGATACTTTGGTAGAATGTGGGTACGCTCTGCTAGAGTTTTTCCTAGGGTTGTAGTACATTTTTGTACAATTTTTTGTACTGTTTTACTAGACATTGTGACTAGATTTCTACTAGAGGTTTTGTATGGTTTTAGTATAGTTTTGATAGATGGATGAGACATGTTTAGTACACATTTGGTAGACTGTTGGTACACTTTCAAGGAGACAGTCTGTACACCTTTAATAAGACTTGTAGTATATTTTGGGATGTTAATACTAGAGATTGGTAGATTTTTCAAGAAGATTTTTAGTAGAGTTTTGCCTATGGTAATGCTACACTTTTGGTACACATTTGAAGTATATGTAACCAACCCTTTTTGTAAAACCTTTCCATACACTAACAAAATGTTTTGGTAGATTTTTACTAGACTGGTTTTGTAGATACTAGGTTTTAAGTAGCTAGAATGCTGTACACACAAAGAAAAAATGGACGGTCAATAGATAGGAAATAAATATCAGAAGCTAACCTATTATGTAATCTAAGGAAAGCAAGATGATATACCTACACAACGTTACACTTTTCTCTGTGCCCAGGTTTAATATAGAATAATAAGCTAAGATTGGAAATGCAGCTGTGTTTTCAAAGGATATTTCTTGATTGGTGTACACATTTGCTAAATTGGTAATGTAACCAATGAATGAGTGGATGTGTTGACCTAACGTTATTACCTATGGATTTGACATGGAATGCATACGATGGTATAACCTTGCGAAACACTTACATTCATGAAAAATGAAATGGCACAAGCTATGGAATGAAGGAAATGTATATGAAAGACAATGGGTGAATGGGTGAATGTTGAAATTAGCATATGTGTATAGTAATGCAGATATTGAAAGACAGATTGTAAGTGAGTTTAAATTGAGATGAAGGGAGTGATTATTTGTATCTTGTTCTGGTTTGTATACCTGTGTTGATGAAGATAGTGACACGAATCAATGTATGCATATTGTAATATGATGGTGTAGATGTGATGGAATATAAGGAAGAAAAATATTATTGGTGGCTCTGAAAAACGATTTTGATGATAAGATAAGCAAAAGAAAGAATTATGATGTGACCATAAGAGGAAAAATGATTGTGTAAGCTGTGGGTATGTTTTTTGTAATGTGAGTATGAGAAAGAAAGGATGAGTGAGAAAAGTGTAGAGAAAATATGGTAGTTGAAAAGCAATAGTGGGGAGTATGGATTTAGTGTAGATGATGGTAGTAGTTGAAAAAGAAAAAAGTGTAGAGCAGTAGTGTTTTTGAAAAGTAAGGGGGCTGAGCACAGTGAGGGGGCTGAGCACAGCGAGCGAAGCGAGCTGTGCGAGGGGGATAGTGTATGGATGGGTGCCAGATAGGAAGATATGTGGCAAGGTAAGTAGGAAATGTAGGATAAGTAAGGTAATAAAGGATAGGTAGATTGTGTAGGGAAGGAAATGATAGGATAAGTAGGAAGAGCAGGAAACGGCAGTTTGTGAACGAGGGGCCGTAGGTCCCGAGTGGATTTGGTTTAAATTGGTTTAAATTGGTTTAAATTGGTTTAAATTGGTTTAAATTGGTTTAAATTGGTTTAAATTGGTTTAAATTGG